>VKHH01005920.1:0-42878 GCA_015144975.1 Epipyxis sp. PR26KG | reverse complement strand
ACACTGAAAAATGCAACGACGGTCTCAATCCGGTGCGTTGAACGAGATCGTTTTTTTTGGTTTGCGCATACACTCTATTCTTAAAGTTCAACTCCATGTTCAACAAAATCAACATCCATCATACAACGTAAACCCCCTTAATTAATTCATTCATTCACCCCCTTACTTAGCCACCCTACTAATTAACCATCGTTGTCGCCTATATGTTTCATTTAGGCACTGCCCACTCACTTCCGACTTCTCGATTTGAGCCTTCTTAAATTTACAAAATGTTCCGATAAAAAAAACTACCGTCAGTAGATAAAAATAAAAAAAACTGGAGTAAAAGTCTTTTAAAAATTTGTTGTTACCGTCATGATATAGAAAAATTTAGTTTCAATAATAAAGTTACTATGTTATCTGTATACATCGAGTTTAAGTTATTAAATTCAGCTAAGTTTAATCTGATTAAAATCGGAAGTCACTTTTAAGTCTTCGTTTCAAATCATATCATTTAATATTATTTCATTAAAATTTATCAAAACAACTTTATGCTCTCGTCAAGTTCAACAGTTCAAATTGCTAGTGGTTCAGCAAGTAATCTCATCACTTAGACCATTCTAACTCCCCTGCATCATAATAATCAAATAGTAGTAATTTAGTTATCTTATCAATGGAAAGTGGTTTATATAATTAATAAAATATCAATAACATCTTTGAAATGTGCGTAACTATATGTTGTTTGTTTTAAACAATGATTTTAAGTTGCTGAATTAAATGATCTTGCTTTGACTCTTCTTGCTCCATAGAAAAACTCCGGTGGTTCGATGCAACTTAAAGTTACTCTCCCACCTGATTTATGTAAAATAATAATAGATGGATCTATCTGACTTTTCGTTTTCTATTATATGAAACGTTTTCATCCATAAATCAAGAATTTCATAGATCTTACTACCATAATATTACTCCTCTGATATTATTGAAGCATTTTTATAGCATTTTATTTTAAAAGCAGAGTTAAGTTTTGAAAAATATATCAAATTAAGAGAAATAGTTTCAGCTTATTAGAAGAGTAATTTTGTTGTTGCGCAGTGAATTCAATGTTTCACTCAGTAAAATTTATCAAAGAAGTGCTGGCGTGTATCATCTTTTTCTTTACGATCTATGGAAGATATATGAATTGCTTGTTGCTTTATCCCCCGATATTTAATAATGTTTGAAGTTCAAATGAAATAGAATTTAAATAAACGAGATATCATAATATATTATAATAATGAACCTAGGTAAATTGTGATTTTCAAATTTCGATTGTTGGCGTATGGTGCGGGTCAATTTATTTTAAGATATTTGATTTGTATAAAATTCCCCACCATACGCCAACAATCGAAATTTGAAAATCATAATTTACCTAGGTTCATTATAATATACCAGTATCTTATCTCACTTATTTAAATCTAATTTCTTATTTGTTTTGTACAAAAGAATTTTATATTGTACAAACTTCGAAAACAAAATCATAATTAAGCTGTTGTTATTGCTTTTTATCTTATTTAATAGTAATCCATAATAGTGTTTTTTGAAATAGTGGAAGGATCTTTATTTATCACGTTTTTTCTATGATGTGCCATTTATATTAGTCTTCTCAATGAAGACTGTGTGCCATTTGATGGATTATTGCATAACTTGCATTTTATTATTATTTTGACAGCTCATTCAACAATCAATTTTCAGCTTTGACTGAAGTGTGGCAGATCATATCTTGAATATCATTATCTTTTTGTCAGAATAAGCAGATTGATTGGATTTGATTCGATAGATCTTCACAGAAAACAATAATTATAATGCAATGACCAGTATTAATAAGTTGATGCATTATCTTCATTTAATGATTGTAACGCATGTTTATGTTTGGCTAAGACTTAAGTTATTTCAGTCACATATATTGAGTTAATTGAATTATCAAACTGAATGTCAAGTCCATCGATCCTGCAACAATAATATGAGGTCTTTGTGTTGAAATATTGATCTTTCAATCCTAAAACTTGGTTTGAAGAAGAATCAGATGTCGCAAAAGTTCCTCTACCTTGATGTACACCTCTGATATCTTGTCGAAGTACCTATAATTTATTGGCAATCAAATAAAAATTACCAACTTCATAGTGAAATATTTTAGTGCATTCTAACCTGAGTAATTAATTCCATTATTTCATTGCAATTATTACAATGTCTAAGATGCCCCTCACTAGAAAACTCCTCCAATTTATTTAAAATATCGCTGGAAAATATCACAGGTTTCATTTCAATATCAGCTTCAACTACGCAACTTGGAACTTGTAATAATCGGAATATTATATATTATATCAAACATCACAATTAAAAAAGTTATACAATTGCGATTAAATATCACGTTTTTGTACGATCTACAGAGATAAATAAAGCTAAGTTTAATGCAAAACATAATTACCATCTAGTACTGGTGTTCCATCCACCATATCAACACAAAGAATTTAAATAAAATCTTTTCCAACCGCAACAATTTCGCAAACCGATAAACCGATATTGTTGGGACGATGTGGAGATCTTCTTGTCGATAGAACACCTACTTTACTGCCTAATCGAGGTGGTTTAATTTTGGCTGGAGAAGCTTTATTTGAAGATAAGTTACCGGTAGACTTATCGCCTTTTGTCGGTCGGTGTTTGTCGTTACATAAAAATTACCGTATACAACTTACTTCTTACTTCACCCGTAAATTTATAGGTTTTATTATTATATACAAGATACAACAAAATACAAAATAGGGATTGAGCTCCCTTAAACAGATTGATTTGAAAATGAAGAAGCGTTCAATTGATTTTGACTATAAATGCAATGAAATTATTAACCGTAACTTCCCTGATGTTTGGTCAAAAATTCAACAATTACAAAATGCAGAGGATAATATTGATGAATTAGTTTATGAAAGGAAACGATATAAAGTTATACGATGTATGGAACCATCAATTCAGGAAAAGGTTATGAGAATATTTATTCGCCACCAATTTATAGAAGGCAGCGTAGAAACAAATAATCGCAGTTACTATTTAGTTTGGATTGAAGGGAGGGTACTTGATGAGGATGGAGAAGACGATGTATTGAATAATATTACTCCTTTGGATTTGAATAACAGCAAATTTAGCTCAATTATTGATAAAATATCAATCCAATTGCTGGATAAGAAAAATAATCCTAGTGGTAATCGTTGTGAATGGGTTAATTGCGATCAACTCAGTCAATCTAGCAGCAGTAGTAATCCACCAATACATATGAATACTCAACAGAGTCAATCAATCGTTGATAATACTCAAAACAATAGCGTTACGCCACCTGTAACAATTGTTTCATCGTATACATGTGATTGTGTTTGCTTTAAACTATTTGTCGATAAAGTAGAAAAATCCAGTACAATCCAAATCAATTTATTCAGGGCTAATGATCTTACCAAAAGGTTTGAATTGTCGCCAAAGCTAGGCAACATCATAAAATCTAAATACCGATCTGATTTGTCTGAAGAAGAAATCATTTTAGCCATGTGGCAATATTTTCATGTGAACAATCTGTGGGGTGATCGAGATAAAAAAATTATAAAATGCGATGAGGTACTGCTATATACATAGTTGTTACCAATTTAAGTACATCAATTCTATAATTTATGTATTCATTTTAGGCTCTAAAAGAAATATTTTCGTGTGAGTTCTTTCCTATTTATACCCTCAGGGAGCGATTAATTCCTCATTATCGATTTCCAAAACCAATATATGTGGAATATTTTGTCAGTCCATCTAATGTACTTGATCTTAAAAATGTTATGTAAGATTTTCTATATCTCGAATTTTAGTGTTATGTTATTTTTTAGTTATTTAGTATGATAACTGTTTATCATATAATCAGAATCATTACCAAATGAATTATTATATTACTAGTCCCAGTAACAGTTTTTCATGCAATTCTTTCACAAAACATGGCGGGAAAACCTTTGACATTGCCGTTGATGTGCTTGATAAGAGGTCATTTGAGCTAGTGGAAGCTTTAAATTTGGCTGTTTCCAAAGAGCGTCAAGTAAATGATAATATCACCAAGGTAAATGACCTTCAATCATAACAAATTTATAACACCAATTAATATAAATTATCCACTCTCATTCAAATATAGCTTTGCTTATTCTTGTATTTCAATCAATTTTTACTAATATTTATTAGATGAACAATAATATCAGAAGTTGTGAAAGACGGTTGGTAGATGTTCACAACAAAATTCTCATGTTCCAAAAACAGGGTAACGTAGGGAACAACGATAATGCTTCCAGAAATCTAGATGCTTTCAGTAATCTTGGTGGTACTCTAATAGGACCTGCATCCGGAATCGATAATAATGATGTTGACATGATGCAAGTTGATCCTATCCCATTGTTAAAGCGCCAAGTCACAAAGATATATGACGGCTCAGATGATGTTGATTCAGCAGTTGTAAGTTCCAACGAAAGCAAAGAACCTAACGATTCGAATTCATACGACAGTTTTGAATCCATTGCTGATAAATATTGGAAATCAATTGAAATTAATTCCATTTTTCGTCAATTGAAAGAAAATGATAAATTGAATAGTATTCCCTCCTTAGCGACAAATGTTTTCGAGTAAGAGTTTTTGTTTTCATTATTTTATAATATTATTTGATAAATGTTATTTTAAATGAATTATAGATTAATTAAGAATCGTGAACTTCCAGTAATAAGCTCAAAGTCTATTAAAAAGAATAATACCCTTGAAGCATCTTCTTTACTGGAATTAACAGGCAATAACAATCTATCATATAAAAAAAGCTTTTGCCATCCTTACTGGGGATATTTAGATGTTGGTGATGATTCCCTTTTTCGAGCTGATATGCCATGGTTGAATAAAATAATGGACAGTAAAGTTGAAAAATAGAACAATCATATCATATCGTATTATTTTAATAATAATTGAATGACAGTTTAATTTATTATTTTAATCTCACATCATCATATTAAAATATGAAATTAAAGGTTGAAATTAATCACATTTGCTTCGCCTGAATTAAGTTGATTATTAAAACGATAGTAATCTTGCATTGAGTTCTTACTTTTTCTTCTTATTGTAACTTCAATTTCTAAATTCACTGGATGTGCAATGTAAATTATACTTTGCTTTGTATTTTTGTTAGTTACCTGGTATAGCAAATATGTATAATAATATATATTTTAAATTAACTTTTAATTTTGTCAATAAATCAATGTTCTCGTGGTTTTCCAGATGTCATCAACCTTAACTTCTACTGATTTTTGTTATGAAACCAATTGTATAAGATATACTGAGTTATGTAACTACTAGGTGCTTAATGGATGGTATATATTTTAAAACATTTTAATTTTAAAAATGTTATAAATTTTATGTGAGTGCGTTTTTTTTTGAATTCTCAACAACAAATAAAATAAAATATCTATTGTTGTTCTATTGTTCTATCCTATCCAGGCATTCCGGTACCATTTAAAGTAAGAATTTACTAAGCTAAGATTCTATTGTGTGAGTCCAAAGAATGATTTCGCAACATCCAACATAGTTCTCAAGTTCTCACAAAGATCCAAAATAATACAAAATGATACGAATTCTAAGATTCAAAGCATAAATTATATTGTAAATTTCAAATTGGAAAGCGTTTATATTGGTTATGAGATACAAGATAATAGTAAATCTCATAGAGTTAGTGATACGTGATACGTGATATATCTGTATCATTATTCTACTGAACACAGAAAATTCTCATATTAATTTTTTATAGTCATGTCAAAATCGGCATATTTTCCACATAGTGATATAGTCAATGATGTTCTACCGAAAAATAATGATACAAATAATAATGACTTCAACGACAACTCAATTAAAATCTTGAATGAAATCCATACGAATAATATTCCTACGTCAATAATTGAATTTCCATACAATCGTTCAATTTTATGGGATAGAGAAATTATAAATTATCCAAAATATGTAAAAATGCTTAATGTATTACCGCTACTACGATTAGAAGCCGAAGATGTCCAAATATTATTATTTCGACTTATGAATCAACCGTATGACTCATCTAGCTTGGATATTCACGCTTATACGGAAGAAGTTGATGAAATCAACATTCACATTCCACAAAATGTAACTAATACAAAACACCAATTGCGACTTGACCTGAAAAATAGTAATAATAATCAACTGAGTCATCATTATACAAAACTGGAAACAAAGCAAATAGTCACAATTCCCATCATACGAAGAAATGCAAATGACTCAAATAATTTATTATTTGACCAAAATTCGACCAAGTAAGTATTTGTATTCTTGTATGAAGTTATTCACTTCATAATAATTACTGCTTTTTTTGTTGAATACTTCACAATAATCACTTTGATTTTGGTTAGTTTTTGTTATATAAAATGAAGAATACATCATATTGAATTGAATAAGGATTTGTAAATAATTCTGCGATTTGTGAAAGTGGAATATATTATGAATGAATTTGCTTTCCACTTCAGTAGATTATTGCTGTATGCCTCATATGAATTATTATTGTTCTTTTATAAAATTCAATGTGTCTTATATTTATTATTATGTATTTCTTTTTTATTACCTACAGAAATTTGATACAGAATTTAGGCAAAGGTATAAGAGTTAGTAAAGAATACTCATTGAAATCATGTTTTCGTTTTCGTGGTGTCAGTATAGTAGAAACAAATAATAAAAATATATTTAGCACAATTCGTTTTGAGGTTATTACACCAAATTGTTCATTTCATGCAGCACCAATCAAACCTATTTCAATCCTTGCAACGCCTCTGTCGAAATCTGTTATCCAAATTAATCCAAACCAATCGAATTTATTAACACCAATTATCGGATATTTGACAATGAATCAAATTAGAAAGCTTGTAATGTTGATGGAAAATGATCCTTGTGTATCAACAGTTCCTATTATAGGATTATGGATATCAATTAACGATATGAATAATAATCATAATGGTGGTTTTTATTTAGATCATCCATTTGTATGGGGTGCCTTAGTCAAGTATGTTTTCAATCAAAACATAAATGATAAAGTATATATCGCAGACGAAACATTTCTTTTGGTAAGTAATTCCATCAAATTTTCTTACGCATTTTAAGTTAGATTTTGTCAAAAGTTTCTTATTAACAGATGAAAATCTTTCTATTTTTTTATTCATCAATCAATATTTGTTAATTTATGTAAATAACTACTTTTCTAAACTATTTTCAAATCAGGCTTTGTTGGTAGCTAATTCAGTAGAATACTATGAAATCACGTTAATGCCATCACAAACAAAGCAAAATACAACACGTTCTACAGCTGAATTAGTACCATTATCAATACCCGATGAGTTTCTATGCACTGACTTCACTGTTGATTTAACAGCAAATATAGATGCAAGTAAGTTATTTTTTAAATCATAATTTTGTTATTTTAAATTCAATTGAACTGATTAAGATTCTTTTAATTCTATTATAAACATTCTATTTTATGATCTAAGATATTTTCCAATTGTTAATTAAGTCTTGATTGTCTCTTTTTTACTTAATTTACATAACTTGAAAACATCTTTTATTATATTAGTTTTTAAGGTAATCTAATCCATCATTTATTTATTTTACAAGAAACAAAACAGAAAAATTATAATAAAATATTATTCTAAAATATAAAGAAATATATTATTAATTATTATTTATATTTAATTGTTATAAATGATAGGATCTACTCAATTGGAACCAGTTTTATGTCGATTTAAACCTATTTTAAAGTTAGATAGTATCATAGCATTTAGAGGCTCAACTACTTCTGATTCGACAATTATGTCAAGTGATATTCATGACTCATCAATTATTGATAATAATTCAAACAATAATTCTTTCATCAAACAAGCTCAAAACCAACAAAAGCATCGAGAAAATGAATTCTTAGCACATAATAACAATAATAAAAATAAAGATAATAATAATAATAAATCCCTAGATTCTTATCAACAAAATCATCGAAATGAACAGATAAGTAGTAAAAGTATCGAATCAAATAATATTACTCCTATGCCAAGATTTGGGATACCATCACCATTAAATCAAGAAGTACCAATCAGAAATAGTCAATTATTTTTATCATCATCTGTAAGGTCATCAAAAAGTAATCAATTAATACAATCTCAAGAATTGTTACATAATAATTATGATGAAAATAGTAGTGACAAAAGTATTACAAACCATATAATAAATAGCAAAGAGAGATTATATGAACCATCTAACGGTAATCCATTGTCAACTATTGCATCAAGTGGTTGTTTTTCGGCAACAATCACTCAAGCTAAACTCAATGATTTAGATGCTGTGAAAGAAGCGATGAACACAAAAGTTGAATTAAATGAAAGCCAAGGTTATACTTTTCCAGCTGAAATAATAATTGCACAACAAATGCAAATCGAAGCATTAAGAAATCAAGTATCAGAATTATGGAAAATAATTGATCATCTTAATAATAATAATAATAATAATAATAATAACAATAATAATAATAATAATAGTAATAATAATAATAATAATAATAATAACAATATTAATAATAGCAGTAAGATGCCAATTAAGAATGACAATAATTTTGAAGGAATTAAAATCATTGAACCATTTTACCATAGTGAGGATTTCATCCATGGTAGGCATAATAATAAGATCCAAAACATTATTAATAATAATAAGTACGAATCAGATATTATATCAACCCAGAAAATGGCTGTAAATAATTCACAAAATAGTTTAATTAATGAAAATAATCATTTAAATAATATGAAACAGAATAATAGTAATAAAAATAGTAATAATAATGATATGAAAAATAGCTATGATTCTTCTGTATTAAGCAGTGAAAATGATGATAATTCATTTAATCACCATAATCAAAGCATATCATATAACAGAAATAATAATATCAAAATGAAGCATATCAATAATAACATTACTTTTCAGAATCAAGTTACATCTAATCTTATTAGCATACCAAGAAAAAGTAAGTATAAAATAATTATATTTTTATTGAAAATATTATATTTTATTGATGAATCAATTGAAAATAATATTATATTTTGTTCATTGCGAATGGTTTATATTGCTTCTCATCATCGATAAGCATATTGAATACCCATATAAACAATCTCAGCTGTATCTATGACTTGCTTATAATATTGATGGTTCAGATGGTAATCTGTTTGAAGATAATTCCATCTTGAATTTTGCAAAGTTTTATCTAATCATCTATCAAAAAAAAGATTTGGTTAGAGCTTTTCAAAATTCAAGATGAATTTATCATCAAATAAATTATGATATGTGCTGTCATAATCAAAATCCATTTGGGATATGGGATTGTTGATTATTTCAATACTATATGTGTATTGGGCTTATATCTGTGATGATGAGCGGTTTAAACCATTCATGATGAATGCTACAAAAGAATTGAAAGAATCATACTCCGACAATATTTAATTTCCATATTTTGTTTCATTACAATTACAATTAAATTATTAATCTATATAAAACAGTCACAGTCATATAACAATTACATTTGTTATTTTGTTTTTCATTGTAAGGCCTTTATAAGGGTTCCTTTGTAAATACATCCAGCTTATTCCATTAAAAACATTTTGTATGTTAGATAAGATATATCAGATGTTAATAATAATATCTCAAATATTAAATAATGTATACTAAATATTTTAGATGAATTTTTTTTATATCATTTTTTGACTTTCTTCTTCAATGTTCATTATTGTAGACTATAATCCACTTGACTTAAACATTCCGAAAATGCCATCAATAAAGCAATTTTCAAGTGTTACTTCATCTTTTGAAGATGATACATTCCTGATAGCAGAAGATAATAGTAATTCATTCCAATCAAAATCAAAACAAATAATTAATAAAAATAAAAGTCATAATCATTCGAATGTTTCTTCTCATAATATTAAGAAACAATTTCATACAACATCTCATAAATCAATGGTATTGAATAATGATATTTCTTCAATAGAAACTGAGGTATAATATTATTATTTTATTATGATAATAATAAAAATTTAATTCATTGTATTATAATCTTTTTTTAATGATTATTTTCTAAAAAAATAATAATAATTATTATTAATTATATATTTTTCTTATTTATAGTCAATTTTAGCTATACAAGCCAAATACTTGTGATCTCATACCCTAGGAATTATCATAAAATAATAGTAAAATTTTATAATATTATATTCAAATCGATTTTTTTTGGCATAGAAATAATTGAAGAAATGTTGATCACAATCACATTGTGAAATAGTATTTATTGTGCGTTGTATATTAAAAAAATAAAAAAAAGTTTTTCAAATTTTATTTTTATTAATTATTTCTCAGTTTATGATTTTCCTCTTTGAGGGTATCTATTAATATATATAAAATAAAATTTTAACAAAATTATAATCACAAACTATTATATTTATCTTCGATGTGAATGTAATGGTAGTATTGTGAATACTAATCGTGACCTATACACTAATGCAAGGTAAAGTGTTCCAACATCAAATATATACCTTACAGAATATATGAAATATGGCAAACTAGAAGTGCCTAAAAAGAAGTTAAGTATAATAGATATAGCATATATAGATAAACCAATATGAGAATCCTTCAAAACAGATAATGCACCAATAAACATCGTTATTATTGTAAAAGAAAAACTAATATTTTCAATATGTCTTCGATGTTGTGGAACACGTGTAAATAGAAGAGAACTGTAATAATTCTCGATGATTGGTGGGGATACTTTTGTTGTATCAATAATATTTGCTTTAGCATATAATATACACGTTAGAATGAAGTTGACAGCTAATAATATTAAAAAGGCAACTTTTAACGCTTTCTTTTCTTTTTCATCTATACCATGACTTTCAGGACCACTGATTATTACTGCATTATTCAGTTGAATAATACTTGAATTATTGTTGGTGTTTATAGTAGCTGATTTAACAGGAATACCTAATCCGAATCCACCACTAGGGAAAACTAATTGTATGGGAGATTGTGAAGATTGTATTTGAGAGCTTCCAATAACAGGCTTTTGAAAGTAGGTCATCGGATGATGCTCAAAATTAGTTAAAGAATCACTATCTATTTGGATATTCTCAACCATAGAAGTTCCAAATCCTTGCCTCATATTTTAATATTTTAATTGTGTTCCCTCTAAATTCCGATATTACAGAATGATTGCGCCGATCAATAGAAGATTAAAATCATAAATTCACTATAAATAACTGGATAATGTATCAGATGATGCCGAAAATTTATTACTACATTATTATGATGCATTTTTCCACACTTCTTCTATACTTTAATTAATTAATGAGCAAATCATCTCAATAAATTAAAACAACAAGAGGAACAAGCTATATAGAACATAGAGAGCCCTCTTAAGCTTTATGCTTACTTCCTTGATCAGAATAGATAAAATTGGATGCAATGCAATATTCCTTAGTTGTTGAATTAATTAATTAATAATTAAAATGAGGGTTATTAATTACCGTAATTATTATTATATATATTAATTATTATTATATTATTGAAGCCAGTCAACCACTAACCACTATAATGTTTAAAAGCCTGACAAGTGCGAAATATATGATTGGATGATTGGATGATTGGATACTTTACAGTATCTGTCTGTAGTCTGTAGCTTCTATGATTAATTCTTGTTTTAAAGAAATTTCATTATCATCTAATGTTGTTCAATATGATTCAATACGAATGCGAATATTGAATAATAATCTTGGAAATTATTTATTTATTACAATACTTATAGTTATCACCAATGGTATCTTTATTTTGTATTCAATATACACTGAAGTGAGTTTATTTATTTTTATAGTTGAACAGTTTTCATATTACAAGTATAATTATATTGTTTCGCCGTTACAACTTCAGTAGATATTCTCAATTTATCATTATATTCATATAAATTTGAAACTGCTCTTTGCTTAACTATTTGAAACTATTTGAAAGTACTAAAAAAACATTATTTTTTATAAATTGTCATTATAAACTTAGCAATATTTATTAATTGTATTTTAATTACATTCATTATTGGCTTCATTTTGTAGAATATATTTACCACTTTTGGTTTCATCCTAGCAACTCTAATTGGCTCAATCATCTCAATTTTAATAGTTTTGAGTTATACCATCACAATAGGTAAGTAGATTTGACATCTAAAATTATCTAATAACATTTAAAAATTCATTCAATTTCATACATTCAACACATTAGAATCGGTGGTAGTTTTTCATAATTTTGGTATCCAATTTCGTAAAAAATATTATTTTGGCTTTGAATACACTAAAGTAAGTTTAGATAATAATAATAATAATAATAATAATAATAATAATAATAATAATAATAATAATGCTTTTATTGTATTATTGCTTTCAAACTATATTCTATTTGTTGTTATATTCCTGATCTTTATAAAAACGCTTTATATATTTTTAATTTGTTTCATATTTAATAATAATAATAATAACTTTTCATAAATATATAAGCAATTAATGACCTATTTGTTATTCAAGTAATTAAGAACTTGAACAAGCTTAAATAATAATGCTAATAATAATAATGCAAATTCAATTAATCACATTCCTTATTTTTATTATTAGTTTTTAGATCATGATAAGCTCGAGGGTGTTTTCTTACATGAATTTATTGAAGGTTCACAAGTCAAGTATTGCTTAGGATTTCTCATGAAAAATAATCAAAAAGAAATATTTCTCGCATTTAAGCATTGTTATCCTGGCTTGGAATGTTTGAAGAAAGTATATAATTATTGTCAAACTACTTGATTGAGCTTATTTATTGTTATTTCTACTCATAATAACTTCGTAATAGTAATAATAATAATCAACTACAATAAAATCTACCAACTAGGAAGAATGCACACTTTTTCAACCATATTTTTCTCTAAAATTGATTCATTTTATATTTTAGACTTCAATATCATTATTTGGTTATTTCAATTATAAAATGATTTGTTTTTCGAAAAAAAGAATGTATTTTTTCATAATTCATATTTTTGCTCACAATTCTTGTCACAATATAGAGCACTTCCTTTCAACCTTTATTCTTTTTTTTGAAAAGCTTCTTCAGCTAACTCAATGCAGGACCAGGATAATGATGTTTTCAAAGAAAATTACAGATAATTAGGATGGGATTGTTGGGATTGTATAATTATTATTGTAAATCTTATCATTCACAAACAACACTATTATTTGGATATCAAAACAATAAAATGATGCTATCGATTATAAACAAGTTAAATTAATACATATTATTAGATTATTAGAATGTTTGCGTTAGTATAGTAGGCCATTTCGGATTTTAGTTTTCAAATTTTCAAGATATACGACAATTCAGGATTTTTCATGTAACTTAAAAGCTGAAATATATAATTACTAGTCATTGCGATAATGGATCCGCCAAATTTCACAAATAAATCATAACGAAAACAATGTCATCGGAAATAGTATGACTGGTCACAATGACAGCAAACACTTTCTCTTTGCACAGCATCGACGGGCACCAAGCAAACAATGTTACATAGAGTCATCGACCAGCTCAATATTAAGCCAAATTCTGAGTTCTGTTCATTGAAAGATTCCATAATAACTGCTTGGATTCAAAAAAATTCAGTCAATATGTGAGAGGGATTTTTGAATCCAAGCAGTTATTATGGAATCTTTCAACGAACAGAACTCAGAATTTGGATAATATTGAGCTGGTCGATGACTCTATGTAACATTGTTTGCTTGGTGCCCGTCGATGCTGTGCAAAGAGAAAGTGTTTGCTGTCATTGTGACCAGTCATACTATTTCCGATGACATTGTTTTCGTTATGATTTATTTGTGAAATTTGGCGGATCCATTATCGCAATGACTAGTAATTTTATATTTCAGTTTTTAAGTTACATGAAAAATCCTGAATTGTCGTATATCTTGAAAAGCTGAAAACTAAAATCCGAAACTAACACAAACACTCTAATAATATAATAATCGATAATCCCATTTATTGCTTTGATATCCTAATAATAGTAATATTTACAATGATAATTATACAATCCATCCCACTTATCTGTAATGATGACACCAATCCTTAAGAATGTGCGCTCTATTTCTCCAACTTACGTAGGAGTAACTTCTCCTTTAACCTCTATACTTAATACTACAAATAGTTTGTTTTATATAATTATATTGTTTTATTTATAATCATTATTATTTATTGTGAAGAACAAAATAAATATAATTTCTTTTATAATTATTTATAATATTTTATTAGAAAAAAGTAAATATCCGTAAGTGCCTCTTAAAATATTATTTTCTCAACAGTAATATTATTATTATATCCTATTTAAAAAAAATGAAATATTGACTTTAGTTAAGCTATATGATGAGCAATGAAATAATAAATGTAATCAAATCAAAATAATATGAAATACTGTAAAATGTCTGAAAATGAAAATACAATCATCTGTCATTTTTTTGAAATAATAATAATAATATATTAATATAATAATATAATTGTATAATAGAATTTATTATTTATTTTATAAAATTGACAAAATTACTTTTTAAACGTTTTATTCTTTTTCTTATGTTTTTTATGATCATCATTGCCTGAATTGACATAATCTTCATTATTTTCATCATCATCATTATCATAATCTTCATCTAATTCCAAATCAATATCGATATCACACAACCCCTCCATTTTCGATTCTAATTCTTTTCGAACCATTACTAATCAATGAACACAATATAAAAATAATTGTATTATTATAATTTGAAATGGAAAATAGAAATAAATAAATTTTGCATTTATTCATTCATTAATCAATTAGTTTTATTATTATTATTATTACTATTTTTATCATTTCTTTCAATTTTTAATTTCTTATAATTAATCAAAGAGGCTTCTGCAGTTCATATTTTAAAATATTTTTCATATATTTGTAAGATTGTAACTTGCAAATAATATGATATAATCAATATTATAATTATTTCACCTGCAATCCGATGTGCTTCTCTTATGCTCAATGACAGAGGCAATATAATATCAACCTTTGCCGCAATTCCACCATCATCTTTGTAATATATTTGAACTTCACTAACATCAATAACAGCAGTCACTTTCGATTGGATTATTCGTCTTATTTCATCTTCAATGTGATCATGATCTCCTAGAATAATATCATCATTATTATTATTATTATTATTATTATTATTATTATTATTATTATTATATAATATTATAATAAATATTTTATTTATATTTTAATTTTATTTGTTTATAATAAATAATATAAAAGACTAGACCATAAAAATTAAATGAGTTAAAGTTATCTTTATTATACTCATTATAAATTATTCCCCCATATGAAGAAATTAATGAAATTAGAATCAACCAAGTAATATCAATAAACAATATGATATGAAATATTATTAGTAATATTATATTCTTACTTGTACCAGATGGTGACAATTCCCCCAATCCAGAAGTGCCTAATGGCTCTACAATCACAGTAGCATTTGCAACACGTCCTTTATGAACTTTCAGCAGTTCATTACGAGTTAATTCTGATAGTCTATAATTAATTACAATAGAAAAAAGAGCACAACTTATGCAAATAATCTTAAAAGAAGATGTTTCATTATTTTTAGAATTTTTAGGCACTGAACCATTATGAGAAATATGAAATGAATAAAGTATCTGACAAAAATACTATTCAGCGTAATACTAGTATTCATTGTAATCTTAATTAATGTAATTTATAATTTATGCAAAAATTGCTAATATTACTCTTATTCTATATTAGATTGCTTATTATTTTCATATCTACTATCTATTACATATTTTTTATAATTATATTTACCGATGGGCAGCAGAAGCTGAAATTGTTCCCAAAACCCCAACCGTAACTTCAACAAATAAATAAGGTCCAGATTTTCTGGCTCTGATATCTTTCACAGACTTTATCCCTCTAACGTTCAAGCAAGTGTGACGAAGAATTTCTGTTTCTTCTTCGCTAGCAGGAGCATCACTTAAATCTTTTAATGAATCAAGTCCTATGGTTACAGCCTAACAATTATCATTACAGTTTAAAATAAGTTTAATAGTTGAATGAAAAGTAAGATTTTTATTTTAAGAACCTGTCTAACTATAACACCAGCAACAAGTAAACCAGCTAATGGATCTGCTAAAGGATACCCACACATCGAACCAACGAGACCACAAAACACAGCAGTAGATGTCGCCGCATCAGATCTAAACAATCATTGGTCATTGCAAATAATAATATGACATGATAAAGATAATACATTCAAATTACCGATGCTGCCATGCATTAGCGACTACAACAGCACTATTTGCTTGATTCCCGGCATATCTAAAGTACATAAATTGACATTAATTATATTGAATGTAATATTATAAATAAACCTACAATGTATAACGAAACAAAGCTTCTTTTGATATGATGGAAAGTCCAGAAATTGCTAATCCTAAAAGCATATTAAAATCATTTCCGATAGGCAAATCCACTCCTTTTAAACTTAAATCGAAGCTGCAAAGAAGAAATGAAAAAATAAGTTATTTAGGATTTGATGGAAAACTGTTAATAAATACTCCCATATACTGAGATCCTTCAATTATTATTATTATACTATATATATTATTATATATTATATATTCTTATTCGTTCAACAATTCTATATACCCTAACCTTATGGGCATGATGATATTATAGTGTGAGAGCATGGAAGATGTTAATTGAAGATCAGAAGTTAGTGCAACAGCAGCACTGAGAGCAGAATATCCTATACCAGTACCAGTGGCAAGCAACAGACCACCTACTGTTAAAGCGCCTAATGAGATATTAAAATGTTATCTTCAACAACAACAGTCTTCCATTCAAATAATAAATAATAATTCTTCAATACTATATTGTTATCCACTCAAAAGCAAAAACTATCAAATTTGATTAAAAAATCACTGTAATGATACCTAATGGCTCAAATTTTCCTCTTCCCCACGGACGATCAGGAGATGGCTTCCTTCTAGCTTCTTGAACAGTGAAATAAACCACACTATCACAAACAAGATCTCCCATACTATTCGCTGCATCAGCAATGAGGCCCGTGGATGAAATTGAATATCCTATTACGCCTTTTGTTACGGCAAGAAACAAGTTTGCTACAGCACCTAATTTTGTGGCTAGTATCGCTTTATGTAATGGATCTTTCCATTTCATTTTAGTGGGAGAATCAATCTTTGCACTATCTTTTTTGGAATCAACATTAGCAGAATTATCAGACTTAATAGTTCCTGATTTACTTAAGGGTAACGTTATAACATTGGACTGCTTCAATTCGCTGATAAATTTAGACTTATCACACACAAATCGCCTGCATGATCGATAAAAGAGCCTTTGATTCATATTATATCAAACTATTATTAATTATTAAAATAATTCTGTTACAATATACCCAAATATTACCAACCAAAAAGGACCAAAAGGATATCTTAATATTTAAAACATACTGATTAATTTGAATCCATTTTTTACAGTATAAATATATTATTTGTCTTAGTGTCTTAGTCTTTATTTAGCTTCTGAGCTTCTGAATTCTGAACATATGAATATTTGTTTTGTATATTAAAACGTACAGTATACAAAACCATAAACCAAATCCACAGCAAGCAATGCTGTATATGGAAAACTAATTATTAGTTTTTAGCAACAAAACTTCAATACTATAGCAAATTAAACAATTAAACTAATAATGAAATGACAATGATGTTTTTTTTATAAAAAAATGGGTGCCTCCGTTAATTCCCCTCCTATCCCCCTAAATACCTAAATTTTGGGGGCTATATATATGTCAAGAACCTTAGAGGTTCCAGCTGGGGCCGTCTGAGCCGTGGCCGCCATGTGTGACGGCTTAGACGGCTTAAGCCGTGGCTCAGCCGTCTCCTATAGCCGCGGCTTAATTGGCG
Source organism: Epipyxis sp. PR26KG (assembly GCA_015144975.1). NCBI lineage: Eukaryota > Chrysophyceae > Chromulinales > Dinobryaceae > Epipyxis > Epipyxis sp. PR26KG. The sequence continues at coordinate 24,731 of VKHH01005920.1, read as the reverse complement.
GCTTTAAGCCACACCTTCTAAGGTTGATGACGGTTTCGAAACCGTCAAACTTCGCAATTTCATCCGGAATTTAAGCATCATTCATAATTTAATCCAGTGAATCTCTATGAAGCCACGGCCGTGGCTATTGAAAAGCCTAAGCCGAAACGGCTAAAAGCCGTAGCCGCGGCTACGGCCCCGGCTGGAACCTCTACAAAAAATTCTTATAAATATTTACACAAGGGCCCTGGCACCTGCTGCTGAAAAATTGGGGGGCTTATTAATTTTATGTGTTTAGTTTGGGGGAATTAACGGAGGTATCCAATAAAGTATTTTTCATTACAACCAATATACTGTAGAATAACTTAAACCAAGGAATCTTGGGAACATACTAATGGAGATATATACAGTTACAAGTAAAAAGGAGTTGAATCGTTTTTTATTAAAAATAAGTAAAACTTTCTTAATCATGAATCATGAATAAGAATTTTTGTTCATTGGTTTAATTTAAGTTTCGTTCATTGTTGTAGGATTATAAGTTTTGGAGTTTTAAACAAAAGTATAAGGTGTAGTAGTTTTCAGCAATGCCAGTGAAGTTACCGGAAATTATTGTCGTGCTTATTTTTGAAGGAAAATTACAAAACAATTCGAGTTTTTATTGAAATTCTGTAATAATTCACAAGATTTCTATATTTTGGGACAAACGTTAAGATTTTTAGAAAATACTGTACGGAATGTGCATATTATTTCTCTTGGTGGGAAGTGGCATCGATCCTACAATCATACTTGATAATAGAGATGAATACTTTAATAGACCAACTCAACGTGGCAGTTTTGATACAAAAAGCAAAAAGTATTCACCAAAAGATTTGCAACAAAGTGGAAATGATAGCACATGGATCGCTTTCGATGGACTTGGAACGAATAAACTACGATTCGGAGTAGTGCTTAATCTTGATTATTGGAGGGACAAAAGTTGTTGGCATTTAGCTGATAACGTTAACAACGCTAAATCTAGAGGATTGTTGGTTAGTTCCTTTACAAATAGTGATAGCTTAATATCTGCTAAAGAATATATTGATCAAATTTCCTCCATAACACATGAATTTAGACCATTTTCTTTAATAATTGGTGATTCAGATGGTGTATATTTCTTATCGAGTCAAAATCCCACACCTGTAACATTATGTGTCGGTAAACTCTATGGAGTTAGTAATGGCCCATTAGAAGAATGGGAAAAAGTTGACAAGGGAAAAGAATTAATAAATGAAATACTTTCCTCCACCCCTATCTCTAACGACAGCGATACTATATTGGAATTGGGCAATACCTTACTTCATGAAGTTTTGTTGTATGATTTGCCTCTAAAAGATCCTTCTTATCTTTCAACTTCATTAGCTGCTTGCCAAATTTCATCAATATTTGTTACTCCGACTGTAATTTCCCGTGAGTTTTCTGATGAAGATATCCTTTTAATGGATGATCCACATGCTGAAATGCTTAAAACGTTTTCAATATATAATAATGATACTATCGCAGATAACACTAAGAGCAATTTTATTGTTGATCTTTTTGGTACCAGAACAAACACAGCTTTAGTTAATGTACCGGATGCTAACGGCTCCAAGTTTTTAATTTTAGAACGTGATTTGAATACAACTACTTACGAATGGTCAATTTCTCAACATTCAAATATTTGAAAAATGAGATTCCGTATTATTGTGTCATTTAAATTGTATATGCTATTATTATAATGATGCTGGGATGGATGAATTAATGAAAAATATATGATTTTGTTTTAAATATTTTTTATCGTCACTTTTTCAATTAGATCAAAAAAACTTATCAAGGTCTACTTTCCTTACTATTCGGATGGTTTCTCGATGAAACTATAGATAGAAAAAATATGATAAAAAAAATCTTAAAATCAAACAATATTGTGTGAGAGAACAGTTGACTTACCGTAGGTGTCCAAAACACGACCTGGAATTGTATGATTTTCAAATTCAGCCAACTGATCTTGCATTTGCTGAAAACAAGATATATTATAAGATATCTTTATTAACTTTTGCACTATAAATGGAACATTACCTTTGGAGTAAGTCTTCTATAATAATCGTCATTTCTGTTTACAGTTTGTTCATGTTCATATTCATCGAGCTCAATTTGTTCCCATGATTTCGCATCTTCGTTTGCATGAATAATAGCAAGTTCTATTGTTTCGTTGACTTGGTCAGCGATACTAGCTACTTCAGTTGGCAATAAATCACGTTGATATGATGCAGGTATTCCAGCCCAAAGTTGTCCTGAAGGTATCACTTTTCCAGGAGACAGTAAAGATCCAGAAGCTAACGCAGAATTTGCACTAACTTTTGCTCCATCCATTACTTGGCATCCATCACCAATAAAAACACCATTTTCAATTGTACATCCGTGTATTATAGACCCAGCTCCAATGATAACATTGTCTCCGATGATAGTTGGATTGTTTGCCATTATACCAGAACAGTGAATCATAGCTCTATCACCAATACTAGTATTGTCTCCAACAGCAATTTTGTTAACATCACCTTTAAAATAATAAAAATTATCATATATTTGAGTTTAAGCTACAGGAAAATGCTGAGATATCTTTATAGTGTAAACAAAATTAATTTATGGTATTATTACAATTCACCAACCTCTTAAAACAGCTCCGTACCAAACAGAAGAATTCACACCAACTGCAACCTTTCCAATTACTGTAGACGATTGTCCAATAAATAAACCCTTAAAATTTGGAACATCTGAGCCTAGCTTCACTAATCTTGTAGAGGGTTGAACTGTATACAAAAAAAAATAAGAATTTTAATTTATGATATTTAAAAGTGGAGAGTAAATTCATAATAAACTTAACAAATAATAAACAATCGTGTGGAATATTTACTTACGCTTTTCAATATATGGGTTTACTTCAAAATTCCGTCCAAATCTATCCAAAGCTTGACCAGTGGAGCGAATTGCTTTGACAAACGCAGACAAAATTAGTGAGCTCATAGGTACTGAATTAAATCTTCACTCAACAAATATTTAAATTCGTTATTGTGAGTTAACTTAACTGCAGACATTAAAATAATTAAATTAATGAACTGTTGAATTAATTTATCACTCATTCATTCTATAATAATCCGGTAAAATAATACAATGATAAATATTCTAAGAATCAAATATGGTAATTAATTTATTACTTAGGTTATCCTGTATTTGCTGCAGAAAATAATTTCATACAGTAACTTATTACTGTTTGTACTTTTGTACTTTTGACGCAAGAAATTATATCAATATACAATATACGTTAAAACGTTAAAACTCCTAAAATCATGAATAAGAAGTAACAATATACTACTATGATCGAATCTATAAAATGAAATTTGTTCGTTGATTTTGATCAGGAGATATAGTACAACAAAACAACTATTTTCAACTAACCGGGATATATTTAATATTTTATCATATTTCTATGATGATAACTCATTGTAATATTTCTCGAAATATTGTAATCTCAATTTATTTTTATTTATTATTTATTTTGCAAATTTCAACCAGTTTCAATCATAAGTTAAATAATAATTGTTGTGTGAAGTCATCCAAAAGTATAGAATATATGATCTGGAATGATAGAAAAACCTCGAATAAAAGGGAAAAGAGTCAAATGTTCTCTCAAATGAGTCCTAACGAAATTGATCAAATGAAGAAAGTAGACCAAGTAATTCCATTTAATATTGAACAAATCGAGAAATATGCATCTAAACTTGGTATTTTAATTCGTGCTTCAGAAGTTGGTGGAGTTTTTTTAAGGTTAGAAGCTTATACAATTGGGCCAACAGGATCAAATGAATCAGCTGAGCTAATCGGCTACCTTACTGGTTTTATTAGACCAATTCCATTCAAATTGTTCCAATTGGATACGATTCAAGTCAAAAATAGAAGGCAAACTCTTGGATTCAAACGGAAGAATTGGAAAATGGATGGTCCAGGTATCTCATTTATTATGGGTAGTTGGGCACTGAAGTGGGCTTACGATCGTGGTTGTAAGTCTGCAGAGTTGCTGGCAGTGAGAGATTCTGATCGAATGCATGATATATTAGTTAAACTTTACCAAAGGTAGCTTTACTATAATATAATTGTATCATAAACTTAATCTAAGTTGCATTAAAAGATTTATTATTATTGATAAAATAGCTTTGGATTTGTTTTTCTTCGAGCAGTAAATGATGATAGTGGAAGCATTCCAGATCGTTTGGTGTGGGGAGCAGTAGGAACATTAATGAAATTAGATATAACGAAGTTTTGGAAAGAATGGACACCAAAATTTATCGAGTTAAATAATTCATTGTTGGAAAATAATGATTCAAATAGTTAATCGACAAAAGCTTTAAATTTAATAAAAAAATAACAAACTAACAAACTCTAATAACAATAAAATATGGGACCACAAGATTGACTAAATCATATTTTAATAAAATTATCATCAAAGTAATGAATCACATCACTGAACTGGACATGTCATGAGGTTATTATCTGATGTGATTGTAGTGGTTTTTTTAACCTATTAATGAATCCTGCTACAGATTCGTTATCAGCTTTGTGATACATTAATGGTGACACAATCCAATGAAAATTGGATGTGAATTGTGGTGTCGTTGAATTCAATATTAAGTTAGTAACAGGAAAATAAACAGTTCTCCTCGATGCTAACGCAGGCCAGAAACAAAAGGTGCTCGCACTGCAAATAGTTATGTTTGAGTGAACTAATTGCACGATGCTCAGCATTGCGGCTCCTAAATTATCAAAACGAATAAATTTGATATTAAATTATAGAATTGTTGGGATGAAATTATTCAAGCTCAATTAAACTAAGAATAACTGATAGATATTACCTCCTCTTTTTACATGTATCAATGCGCTGGGAAAATTAAGGGTCAAAAAATTGAAAAAATTATCTAACAAATCCTTGCATATCGCACCTTCGTTTGCTCTTGAAGGTGAGTCTGATACTATGTAAATAAACTTTGCATTTAAAGGTATGATTTTTGTGTAGACATGAAAGTTCAAAAATCCATAACCACTTTGAACTGTTATTATATCGGAACAACGATATTGTATTGTTACGTCAGGTATGAGAGGATACACTCCATTAGATAATGCATTATTACTATTTTTCTCATCACGACCATTTCTTGGTAAACTCAAGTTGAGCAAAGATGATCCTTCACCATACTCGTGAGCAATAAACTTATCTAATCCTTGATTAAAACTTTTACGTATCAGTTCCGTTTGTAAGTACCAAGTGCTTTCGAAATATGAATAGCAAAACTTAGCACATTGGCATTTCTCTTTGATAATTTCAAGAGTTTTCGCGTTAGATTTACTAAAATAACAACAAAATAATTGAATTTGATAAGTATTATCACTAACACAACATTAAAATACCTGGGTAAAGATAATATCAACTGATGAACAAAATATCCTACTTGTCCATTAATTTGACGAAGAAAAGTAACTTGAAAAGCAGCACCACTTGTTGCTGCACATGAGAGACCTTCAAAATAAAAAGCTAGGAAATTTCCTACCCGATTTTCCAACATTTCAAATTTAAATTGTAATGTAACAAGATGAGCATTTTCAAGATCATTATTGGTTATAATTTGAACATTGTGAGGACTGCTTGTTGCCAGTGAAGTTCTCCAATTAAGAAGTAGATTGATAGCATAAAGTATTAGCATACGTATATAAACCATCTTCATCGAGTTAACTTATTAGACTACAAAATACCGTACCGCCAGTTTCAACTGTGAAAACCAATATATGATTTTTTAATAAATTTATATGCATAGAAAAATAATAGAGAATCAGCAATTGTAAGTAAATTAATAATAAGTAATAACCAGAAATCTCATTAGCTTGAATCATAGAGCTCATAATTTTAATCAAAATAAATGTTAATTTGGGGCATCTTACAGTAAGCACAATAAAATCATATAATTATCATTCATTTATATGTACCTGATTTAATATATGTCTAAAGTGGACACTCAAATCTTAAATAAGAACACGTAAGGTGGTTGAATAAGGATTTTCAATATTTAAATTAAATAAATCTTTCTCTACTTCTACTCATGCATATTATACACAACTGCTTTCATTGGAATAAATTTCATATCATGTTATTCGATTACAGTATTCCATATTGAGTCAGTTTTCCACTGTAACTTCATATTTAATTAATCTGTTAGTGTTTGTGGTCCTCTTTCACAGGATGATATAATGAAAATTAAGAATTAATAGCACAACTACTTTATTCGGTCGGAATTATGCCGTCGCCGTGGCCATCAAACGTAATAATTAAGTTACAGTAACTTATAAATTAATATTAAATATGTAAGGTTGCACGACACAATCGAGATTTGTTGGAACAATTGGTTGGAAGTTGGAGAGTTGGAGCACTCCAAAGGGTAATAATAAAAGTAATTTTTTATTGTATCACGAACTTGATACTTGAAATTGATAAACAGAAGAATTATAGTTACAAGTACTATAAAGTTAATTATAATGTATGTAAAATATTACTTCGAAGGTACAGTAAACGGCGAAAATTTATTATACCGGTATCCCGGTATAGTTTAAAATTATTTGATTTTTTTAAAGATAAATAAATAAATGAACGCTCAATTTATTCTCATCTGAAGATAATAATGAAACTCAACTATTTACCACAAAAATGCTGTATTTTATGCTATTTTTGTCATCAAAATGATAATTTAAAATATGGGTTGGCCGCTTGGCCACGTGGCAAAAAATTGTGCGTCATATACGTCATTACTCCAACATTGAACAATAAAATTTTTTATAATTAAGTGCTCTAATCGACTATTATTGTAAGAGTAAGTCACTCTGATAATCAGCTTATATAAGGATAACTTCTGTTCTAACGTTCTAACAAATAATGAAAATACAATTTGAGATAAATCATGGTTTAAAGAGATCTTTGGACTTGGTGGATGGACTACAAATTATCGATGTATTGAACCCCCAGCAAATTCTGCGCAGTAAAATTAAAACTGGAATCAAAGAGCAAGATTTCCTCCATTATGAAATAATTTCAAGTGATAGTGAGAAACATGATGACTTGAAGAGATGGCAAGATGAAGGATATGATGGATTTTTTAATATATCCAATGATAACACAACTGAAAATGGATCGCCTTTCTTTCCCATACCAAATTTTGATGATAAAAAAGATGATCTAATCATCGATATGGCTTTTGATTCAACAGATTTCACCGACACTGAGAATGAAAACCTTTCCTCCACAAGTAGTGAAACAAATAATTATGAAAATGAGTTCTTTGTTTCCTCTTCTAATTTTCAAATTAACCATAATATTTATTCCTCTAAAAGGAATCAAAGGCAATCCTTTCGCTTTGATAAAAATAAACTTTACGATTATTCATATGATAGTAGATTAACTGAAGCAATTCGTATCATTGGAGAATCTATGATTAAGATTCCTATATGTGATTCTAATTATTTCAGTCATGATAATCGTTGTAACATTGCTAAAAAAGAAATACAACATGATCGATATTTACGTAGAAATTGTCTCGATTGTGTCAGTTCCAAACAATCATAATATTATGTGGATATTCAACATATCAATAAAAATTAAGTATTCCTTTTGGAAATAACAATTATCAACTAATTCAAAATGAATAAATCAATATTATTTTTTTTCGTTCTTTTATCTTTTAATTTAGTTACAAGTTAATGTATTCATACTTTTTTAAAAATGATACCTTAAATCATTATTGTAAATAATTCTCTTATAACATAATAATGCTAAAATAATATTAATAGCAATTTATTATTTAAAAACAGTCTATTGTATGATATAATTTGTAAGTCATTATCTAACAATATCTTTATTATTATTATCTTGATTCATACAATAAGTAAGATATACCATCAAATAAATCTTCTTCATTTTTTTTGAAACGCAATTTTTTTCATATTTTTTGTTTTTAATCTCATTAAAAATATTTATATTTTAGTGGCCTTATTCATCACCTTATCTCACTCACATCTTTTAAATAATTATGATTGAAACAAAATATAAAATACTATACATTATTGTTGCGAATATATATCAATCATTTTTGTTTGAGTCATATATCATATATATATTATAGTTTATAATTATTCATATAAAATCATAAATTATTGTAACACACCATCTTTTTTTTCTTATAAGATATAGTTAAAACCGTTAGATATTTGTGCCATGTGTGCAATTGTTGAATAATTTTTTTTTAAAAAATCTGATATTAAGTTATTATAGTTACAAGTTTTGTTTGGTTGTGTTGTGTTACCTTTAAATTATGAATAATGTCAATAATTTTAAATAGTAATTGCTTTTAATATTTAATAATATTCTTTCTTTGACTTCATAACTTTTCATTTGAAATGCTAAACTAATAAAATATTGAAATAATAAAGGATTATAATTTTTTTTTGACTAGCTTGTTATATTTAGTATTGTTCATATCATCTAAAGCTATTGTTAGTAAAACAAGAAAAAATAATAATTTCACGTTTTTTAAAAATATTTACAATATTCTTTATATACATCACAACATATCTATTATGATGAAGCAACAGCAGGATTTTATCACACATAGCAAATACTATGAAATATGTTAAACTATCTGAATATTATAGTATATATATATTGCTTATTAGATAATTATTATACATTTTAAAAACAAAAATGCAATATAAGCTCAACAAAAAACAAATCATTTCAAATAATTCTCAACAAAAAGAGAGTTTAGTTTGTCTATAGTAACCTTAAATAATCATGTCAGCTTTTTTTGTCTTTTTTTTTGAATGTAAGTAAGAAATAATGTATTCCATGAATAAAAAGATGAGATGCAATAGAAGATTAGATACATAATAAATAATCATGCATTAAAAAAAATATTATTATTACAATCATGACAAACGGTAAGCAATAATTAATGATATTATCACAAATCAATTATTCAATTAATTCATCATAAATTAACAGTTTGAAAGAGTAGCAATAAGATAATTAATTCAATAAATGAACAAAATAATTTTTATTCAAGTTGAAAAAATAAATCATATTTACAATTATTTTATGAATAAGTAATGGAATAATTGATATGTGAGACTATCATAATTTCAAACAGTATAGACATATAATAACCCCCAAAGCTAATTTATAATAAGACTATATTTATTCCAACAATAATCATTACAATCCTAAATTAATAATGAAATAAATAAACTATTTTTATACAATTTATAACATTCTATTCTTCATCATTATCATTAAATGAAGAAACATCTTCCATAGTTGGACAATTATCATAATTAGTTGGAATATCATAATTATCATCAATTTCATCTTTATTATTATTATCATTATTATCATTTTTATCAGTTATAATATTAATGCATCTTTTGTCTGTCATAGAAAGATTAGTATGACCATTGTCATAACCATCGTAATTATTGCTGGTAACATTTATAATAATACTATTATTATTATCATCATTATCAACATTATAATTGTGATGATTATCGCCAAAGCTATCATTATTACAAATATTCAATTCAGAATTATTATTGATATTATTATTATTATCGTTTGTTTTCATCAAAGAATTTGCAATATTTCTTCTTGTTACTAATAATTTCTTATGTTTCATTAAATCATATTTTAATTTATATTCATAATGAATACGTGTAATATTAGCACAATGCCATGTATAATAAAAATGAAAAATAATACTTAATATGATAGGAATAATTATAATCAAAGAAGGATGTATGATATATAAATATAATTCTAAAATAATGAACCATCCAGCGCATATTATGGAGATCCAACCAATGAATAAATCTTGCATAGTTATTGACATATGAATTAAAGTGACAATAAACCGTTTGAATTTATCAATATAATACTTCATTTTATGGTACAATGACTTATTTTTATTGATTATTAGCATGTAATCATGTTTCATAACAGTTGTTTGAAAATAAGAGATTATTTCAGTCTCATATAATAAAGGGAAATGACTTGCTAGTCTAGATGATACCCAATCAAACGCTGTGACATTAAATTTTGAATTATTATTGAAATCATTATTAGTATCATCATTATGATCTTCTGCTGGTTTCATATAATTCAATTGACGAATATCTATGAATGATTGCACTTCATCAATACTGTCTCTTACATCACAAATAACATTATCATAAGTAAAAGGAGGTGTATCATCTTTATCGTCTTCCTCATCGTTAATGATAATAGAAGAATAAGATCTGCTTCGAGTTTTGGTATTAAAATTGATGATTGGTTTCACTCTTAACCGTTGATTTAAATTACTGTCATTTTCAATACTTTTATTATTATTATTATTATTATTATTGGCATCATAAAATAATAATGAACCAGATTCATCTGCTTTCGAATGTCTTATATTATTATTATTCTTTTGTGGAATTATATTCATTACTTCAATAATTTTATATTTTAACTTAATGATATCCATCATAATATAAAATGGACCAATAATATGAGTTAAAAAAATACGAAATGAACATATGATAAATAAGTCAATTATACACCAAGTAAAGCTTGTAAGAGTCAGATGTGTTTGGAAATGATAATATTTATTTATATTATTTAATGGTTTTAACCAAACCCAAATACACATAATAATAGTACATGAGAGCACTGCTGTTGATGCACAACATTTCCGAAATAATGTAATAGGAGCTATAAGATTATTTTCTCGACTACGTTTATATTCTAATATATTACTCTTTAAATATGGTAATAAATCATAAAATAATGCAAATAATAATCGTTTTCTAATTGCATATTGATTATTATCATTAGTGAAATCCATATTATTAATTAATATCATTTCTTTCTCTTCTGCAGCAATTATATTATATATATCATATAAAATTGATCTTAATACCATTTCTTTATTATTTGATAATGAATGATCTTCTTTTTGGCTTTGGTGATTGTTTATATCATTATGGTGTTGTTTATAAGATGTCTTCATTGGATTGTTAGAATTATATAAATTAACATCTTCTAAACTCAGAATTACTATAATTAACAATAAATAAAATGATAATAATTGAAACTATTTCAAGATATTTAATCTAAAAAAATCATAAAATAAATAAAAGATAATTAATTCTACAATATATCATTTTAAAACTTACTATCATAACTTTCTAATAATTGAGATGGAATTTGACTTTTGAAATTTCTTATATAATTTTTAAAATGTTCTAAAATTGGTTTTGTCATATTTTCAACTTCTATATGATTACGATAAGGATATTTTCGAATTTGTCTCCAACCTAAATCATTTAGAAATGGATTTCTTTTCAATTCAATTAAGAAAGTTTCTTGTGATGTTGGAATCATTTTTATTTTAACTTCATAAGTATCAACCATTTTCTCAAAGAAACAACTGATACATGATAAATTGAGCATTAATAGAGGGTATCCTATAGATTAAAATTATATTATTATTTCAATTCAATGTGAGATATTATGTTATTCAAAAGAAATTTTAATATAAAAATATGATTTTCTAATTAATATTATTAAATTAATATTACCTATTATAGCAGCGATTAGTCCGATATAAATATGAATTGCAAGTGATTGAGCTGAGTATATAGTATAAGGAAAACATTTACTTGATTGTAAATCCCAGTAACATTGATTTATTTTGAATTGATTTGAAAATATTTGATTTTTGCACGTATTAGAAAGATTGATTTCTTCACAATCATAGTAAGGATTTATAAGTTTCAGTATTATCAAGTTAAAAAATACGCAATGAATAATGATTATGAATCCTCTTAAAATCATGCTCAGTAAATAATTATAAATTAAAAATTCAGGATTTTTGGATGAATTCATCAGAAATGAAATATTCATTTGTATTTTTGTTCCAAAATAATAATGATGAGAGAAAAACTCGTGTTTTAATTTTTTCAATAGAGATAAATCGTTGTGAAAAATTTTCGGTAAACATTGATCAATATAATTTAAATAATTGTTTAGAGTTGATTTATATTTCATTTCATGCATTGTCTTCGTGTTATTCGTCATTCTCATTAACTTATGATATTACTAACATTGCAAAAATAGCACATGCTTCTCAGATAGTTTAAAATATAACTGTTTCTCATCATCGTTACTGTACGTTTCCTTATTAACATATTACGATACGTCTGATTTGATTGATACTCCGTAATTATTACATATGAAAAGTTTCAATGAATTATTTTTTCAATACCAATGCATGAATAGTTTCATAGTCAAATCTGCAGTCCAAATATTGGAATCCTCGAATTTTTGAAATATTCAATCCTTTTCATCATGTTCGAACCTGGGACCCGCCACACGGGCCGCCACACAACACCCCACCACACACAAAAAAAACCAACCATTCAATCACTTATAATAATAAGAAGAAGAAAAATATAAAACTTAGCATTGTTATTGTTAAGCGCTTGGTGTTCTTACAATCAGTACAGCGATTGCTCTGCTGAACGCCAAATTAAAATTCAATATTTTTGAGAATGGATGCGAGATTTTCCTCCAGTTTAACTGCCCCATTATTTCAAAGAAGTAAAAGCGAAAAGCATAAAGTAAAGTTAGATGATCGGTTTAAAGGAGTTCTTTCTGATGAAAGGTACTGCTGTATACAGGATATTACTAACATTCAAATATAATCACGATATGTTAACAATTGCAATATATACTTGATACTTGACTATGCATTTTTGATTTTTTCGTAGTTCAAATCATCTTCTACCACAGAATTACTTTGCTTAAACAGTATAATACAATATTTAATTAAATAGCAATTATTTCATTTGAGTTTTCTCTTTTTATATTCCTACTGGTTTCATAAAGTAAAATGTTTCAAATTGTTTTTATGTTTTCATTAACTACATACTGTAGATTTCGTGTTGTACCTGGTGGAGTCGTTGATAAATATGGCCGAAAAGTTAACAAAAAGAAAAATAATCAAAAAGCAACTGATGAGTTACAAGAATTTTATCAAATTGATACTACGAATGATGATAACCAATCTAAAGCCAATAATAACGAAAAATCTGCAAAAGATAAAAATCGAAATTCAAATCCAAAAGGAACGAATAATATGGAGGAAAGGTTAGAATACCTTAATAAACTTGCTAGAGGGGAAGGATCAGATGATAGTGAAAGCAATAGTGACAGCGATTCTACCAAATCTACCATTCCTTTGGATAATGATGAAGATGATGATAATAGTGTAAGTTTTAGTAAAAACGAAACAATAAATGTTGAATATGAACTAATTGGTAATGAAACGGAAAGATTAGCGATACAAAATATTGATTGGGAAAATATTAAGTCAGTCGATATAATGTAAGTTATAAAACTCAACCATATTATCATTTTATCACATTACTATGTTTCTATAATTACTATTTTTATATTGTTACATGTTTCTTTCTTTTTTTGTTTTAGGGTTGCATTACAATCATTTTGTCAAGCTGGAAGTTCCGTTCTATCTGTAACAATATATCCTTCAGATTTTGGGAAAGAACGTATGGCATGGGAAGCATTGCATGGACCTCCAAGAGACATTTGGAAAGTTGAAAATGAAAATGATCAAGCTTCAGATGATGAATCTGATTTAGGTCAGTATGAAATTGATGAAGACGCTTCTGATCAAGAAGAGGAAAACTTGGTGAAAAAAACAAAACATTTTGTCACTAGAAAGAAAGGCGAAGTAGGGATTGTAATGAGTGATGAAGAAGACGATGCTGTTGATAATGATAATGATGATGATGATGAAATAGAAAATGATGAAGTAAATTCTGAAGTTGAGGCTGAGACTTATTCTAGTAAGTTAAATATCAAAAAAATAAAATCGTAATAATTGTTTAATTTGTGTTATTTACTTGATAAGTGAAGAAAGTCTCCAAAAAAGAACATAATATTGGATTTGATGAAGTTGCTCTCAGAGAATATGAGAAATCTAAGCTAAGATATTATTTTGCGATAGCTGTGTGTGACTCACCAAGCACAGCAAATGCTTTATATCAAGAGTTGGATCAAGTTGAGTTTGAGCATTCTGCCATCGTATTTGATCTTAGCTTTGTACCAGATGAAATTAGGTAATGAAGAATCACATAATATCCAATTATTCTTTGTTCTTTATAAAATACCTTTCTTTCTCATAGCTTTTCTGATAGAGATATTCGTGATACTTGCTCAAAAATACCGCATAATTATAAACCATCTGATTGTATGGTACATACTTTGCAGGTACTTATGTAATATCAAAATTAACTGCCGATTTTACTTGAGAATAATTATTATATTATTATAAATGTTTATTAAAGCACACAAAAGTTAAATGCAGTTGGGATGAAGGTGAAAAGGAAAGAGAAAGAAAGTTAACTAATTTGTCACAATGGAGACAATTGAATGAAAGTGAATTTAGACAATACATTGCTTCATCCGATTCAGATAATAGTGATAATGAAGACAATTTAAAACGGTTAGTTGCAATACTTTATGAATAATATTATATGAGATAAATATAATATATTCCATATTATTGTCAAGAATTTTATCTCGATAAATTCAATTATTTTTATTTTCTAGAAAAGATAATATTCGTCAATTGCTGTTGGGCGACGATAATAACGATGATCATGATGGTCATGCTAATAATCCTTCTGATGATGATTTTTTTGAATCAGCAGCTAAGGACAATGATTTTGATAATGAGGAGAAAGTATTTACTTATTTACCAGAAACTGACCAATCTTTAAAGTCGAAAATAAAACGAGGATCAAACATAGTGGTAAATAGTTGTGTGTGGTGTTGAAAAAATTGTGTATATTTAATTTTAATGATGAATTACAATAGGAGGAAACACCTTTAGAAGCCACATTAAGGAAAAGAGCCGAATTGAAGAAGGCAAGGAAAGAGAAGAAAATTTTGATGAATAATAATAATGATGATATTATTGAAGATGAGAACGAATATCAAATAAGCTTATTATCATCAAAGAAGAAGAAGTCCAAACAAAGTGTAATAAAAGATGATGAAGTGGATAGCGATGATTTGAAAGAAAGGTATGATTCTTGAAATTAAGGCAACAACTTAAACAGTTATGATTTTTTGTTTGTTTAACTTACATGATTAAGTTCAAATTCAACATCCTACTGCTTGTCTGATAGGCTTTAAAGTTGTGATATCTAACCTACCAAGGAGACATGTTGAAACAGTGTTTCAGTATAGGCCTTGTTGGTAATCATTAGAGTACTTCGAAAAATAGATATTCATATCAATCAAATAACTATCCATTAAACCTTGTCGATGAGAAATATTAGTTCAAAACTTTCGCATAATAATATTTTATATGCTCAAATACTCACAGACGACGAAAGAATTACATTAATGTTAATTATATGATGAATTAATATAATGTAGGAGTGATGATTTTCACTCATAATAATTATTACAACAAATCTTTATAATGATATTTATCAATGAATTATTATTTATTTTAATAACAAATTTAAAATATTTATCACATCATCAAATATGCCTAGCTTAGGATAAATAACATATAATTCATAAAATATTTTTGTAATAATAACTTTTATAATTTTCCCTGTTGTAGTGTTGCTGCGCTGAATGAAAAGAGAAAAGGAAAGAAAAATAAAAAGATTAAAAGTAATCAAAATGAAAGTAATGAATTTATGGTAGATTTGGGAGATGATCGATTTTCTAAAGTCATCGACGGGTTGGATGCACGATTCGGAATAGATACTTCAAGTACTGAATTTAAAGATACCAGTGCAATGAGAGAAATTTTAGCTGAACAATCCAGACGAAGGGAAGCACTTAGAAAAAATAAATCAAAAACTAATTTCGATGATAATTATGATACTATCCAAAATGATAATCTAGAGACTTCAAAGCTTGTGAATCAATTGAAAAGAAAATTTGGATCCAAAAGTTAACGTAATATTCAATATCATAATATTGTACGGTATTATATGTTGATATATTATTTTGAATTTAAGTTTTAATTGACCCAGTGAACCGGTTGTTCGAATAGAAATTGCAAATGTATCTTATTTTTATGTATAGAAATGAAATATGTTAAGATATTTTTGATGTAGAGACAGGCATTATTTCAAAAACCAACAAATCAACAAAAATAGAGCAGATAAAAAACTGTGTACCATTCAATTATGTAAAAAAAAGGCTATGAAAAAGTGCCCTCCTTCAATATATCAAAATCTGTTTTTAGAAATAAATCTAATGCGGTGAGCAAAATCTTAAAATCTTTTATCTTATTCTCATTATTATTAATTTATTATATGGATTATTTATAACGTTTCATTAATTTATTAATATTTTTGCTTTGAAAATACTAAGAAGGGCTTGTGTTTTATTAGAAGTACACATATAATATTTAAATACTTTGATTATTAGTTAATATTTAGTTGTAACATCTACTGTACAATAAATAGTACCGACCTTTGAAACATAATTAAGTATTTGTGATTGAAATTATGTATCGTGATCCCACTGATGAAGAAATTGCTAAGTTGGACAATCCTGAGGACGTAGTGAATAACAAAATAGCAATTTGGTGGGATGGTGACAATATTTACTACCCAGGAATAATTGCTGGATATAATCCAAGAAAGAATCATTTTCGGGTTAAATATGATAACGATACCTCTGGAATAATTTATGATGAGGATTTAAGCTCTACCAAATGGAGAATATTCGACGAAAATTTGGTAACTCTTGTAAAAATACACTACCGACCAACCAACCACCTTCATTATAATTTGAATGTTTTATTAGATTGGAAAAACTCTCGGTCTTGAGGGAGATCCTAATCATAAAGTTGCAAAAAAGGCTAATTCAAAATTGAGTTATGCTGGCATGGTTTTGGAATCCATAATTGACATGAACGAGAAAAGCGGATCTTCTCTGCAATCAATTCGAAAGTACTTGCAGACAGTCTTCAATATGCGAAATCAACAAGTTGCTAGTTTCAATAGTCTTACAATGAAAGCAATTAATAAACTAATTGCAACTGGCGAGATTGAGAAGGTAGTTGGGACTAGAGCATTCAGATTAACCCCAGCAGAGAAGGACCGGCGTAAAAAAGAAATGGAAAGAAATGAAAAAATGCCAATAAACGTAGAGGTAGCTATTATAAACTAATAAATATCGTGTTAAAATGTTTATTCAATAAACAAATTAATCTGTTATAGAAAAGTTCTGATTCACGATCATCAAACAGTTCTAGTTTCTTTGTTGGTACGGCTGCAGAAAACAATAAAGATTTAAGAAAATATTTGATAACCGCAAAAATTAAACGGGACAAATATCTAATTGAGCGAATCGATATTTTAAATCCATTTCTTCCTCGCAAGGTGAAACCTTAACTTATCATTTAAATGATTTCTGGGATTTAATTTTTATTCTCTTTCATCGAATATGAATATTAGAATTATTTAACTAAAAGAATAGAAAAATTAGCAGTGATGAATATTTCAGTTGATAGAATGGTAAGAAATCATTTACTTCAGTTAAGTTTTTGGTTGATAGTTTGATATATGCAATTTTTACTCTTATTTTAGCTCGATGCAGATGTTAGCAAATTACTGGAAGATGACATTGTTAATGGTAAGTAAGTGTTTCATCGTGTAATGAGACGACTGATGAATATCCTCAAACAATAATATTTGTTTTGTTTTAGCTCGTGATAGTGATGAGAGCGATGATATTGAGCAGTCCCAATTAAACGATGATGCAGTAGAAATAAATCCAATACCAAACAATGACGATCCTGACAATGAAGTGATTGTTGTACCTGAAGATGAAGGAAAAATATTCGCAAAGATTCCAGATGGTGTTCGGTTGATTAAGCAATCGCCATTATTAACTGCTGAATTACATGATCATCAGGTGGATATTCACCGTATTTAGTCAGAATTATATTTGTCAGTTGTTTTATTTTTCATTTGTAGATTCAAGGAATCAGTTGGATGGTACACATGTTTTTGAACGGAATGCCAATGATATTAGGAGATCAAGTAAGACATTATTGTATAAAATATAGCATCTACTTGACTTATTTTAACTTACTTGCTTTTGAATCAGATGGGATTAGGCAAAACTATTCAAGTAAGTAATACATGCTTACTGATTATTTTTATTACCGATAATTATTTAACATGAATGACGTATGACTTAAGTCCATAGGCTTCTTAGCATATCTTCACAGTGAATTGAATAAGAAAGGACCACATTTGATCGTTGTGCCTCTATCCGTTATGTCAAATTGGTTGACGGAAATAGAGCGGTTTTGTCCTTTCTTTAGAGCCGTCCGATTTCATGGTACAAATGATAACTGTACAGTATATTATAGTATCATATAATTGAATGGTTTGCTATGAATTAATAGGTCCTATAATGGAAAGGAATCGTATTAAGTCTGAAGAGTTGAAGGATTTAAGTGAATTCGATATTGTTGTTACTACATTTGAAATGATGGTTTCTGAAGTTAACTTTTTCCGACGAAGGTTTGTTTGGACAACAGTAATAGTAGATGAAGGACATCGCTTAAAAAATGAAAAAAGTCAATTAAGTGAAAAGTTGAGAATAATTCCTTGTCTCTGTAAGGTGATAGTATGTGATAATAGTGAAAATAATCAGTTGATTTTTCACATGTATAATTGGCTTGTTTTAGGTAATTTTAACAGGTACACCTATGCAAAATAATTTGAGAGAACTTTGGTCAATGCTTCATTATTTGGCAACTGATATATTCAGTGTAAACAGTGCAGAAAAGTTTGGTGAAGGTTTTGATTTGACAAAAGGGATAATTGACTCAAGAGTTTTACGTCGAGCAAGAAAATTATTAGGAATTTTTATGCTTCGTCGTGTAAAAGATCAAGTTAATGTTCACTTACCTTCAAGGAGAGAATTAACAATTTTGGTCCCAATGACGCCTTTGCAAATCGAATTATATAAGCAGTTGTTGTATGGTTTAGATTGTGATATAATAGAAACAGTAATGAAAGAAACGGAAAAAGCAAAATTAATCGATAATATCGAAAACCAAGTGATAACAAATGATAGTATTAGTAATCTAACTTTGAAAAAAACATCCAGTAGCAATACACTGAATAACACAAATAGTAGTGATAGTGAGTGGAGAAAGTTGATGAATCTACTTCTACAATTGAGAAAGATATGTAATCATAGTTATCTTCTGCCTGGAGTCGCACCCGACCCATACGAAATATCTGAAGAAATAGTGTCAGGCTCTGGAAAGCTTTTGATGCTTGATCGAATTCTTCCGAAATTAAAAGCAGATGGTCATAGAGTACTTTTATTCAGCCAATTCACCAGGTAATAAGTCTTCAAATCGACATAAATTATTAAATTGATTTAATTTCGTCTACTATTAATTAATTTACTATTATTGTTAATTTAATTTTATTAAATCAACTATTTAATTTCGTCGACAAACTTGATTTTCAGCATGTTAGATATCCTTGAGGATTATTGCGAGTTAAGAGATTATTCGTTCGTTCGTTTAGATGGAGAGACAAATCGTGTTCGGAGACGATTAGATGTGAGAAGATTTAATGCGCCAAATAGTCAATTATTTATTTTTCTCATTTCAACACGAGCTGGCGGATTAGGACTTAATTTAGCCTCTGCAGATACGGTTATATTATATGATTCTGATTGGTAATAATGTTATTATTTAATAATATCTTGCATCTAGTCTCATCAGTTTTGTTTGCATTAGGAATCCTCAAGTTGACTTACAAGCCATGGAAAGGGCTCATCGCATAGGTCAAATTAAACCCGTTAGAATTTATCGTCTTATTTGCCATGGATCAGTTGAAGAACGTATGGTATCAAGAGCAGAAAAGAAGTTATTTCTTAATGCTATGGTTGCTGAAGCGGATCCCGATGAGAATTTAGCAGAAGATCATGATGAAAACAATGATGAATTAAATCATGCACTTGGCATAGGAGGCACATCGATTTCAAAGAGTGAGTTGGCATCATTGATTAGGTTTGGAGCAAACGCGATTTTCAATACTGTAGGCAATGAAAATGGAGTTGAGAATGACTCGAATATGTCCGAAGAAATGTTAGATTTGCTCTTAGAAAGGCAAGGTAGAGATGTTGTGGCTAATGCTGTCACACACGATTCAAAAGGTGTTGATGAGATGGATGACATCAATCGTGCTCAATTAACAGTAAAAGCAAGAATGGAATCTATTCAAGAAGTCGATTTGAGACAGCTGGGAAATGTTTTGTATTCTAAGAAGAAAGGAAAAGGTTCTTCTTCGATGAGAAATTCTGATATTAACGAAAGAAATATAGTAGATAATGTAACAAGTTATGAGATTAATGATAATGATACAGCTCCGTGGAAGAGAATAAGAAAAGAGAGAATAACACTAGTGAGTGGGTTAGGATCAGGCTATGGTAGTAGCTTCATTCCTGTTCTATCTGATACAATCGAGTCTAACAGCCTCACTCAGTTAACATCAGTTCCATCCTTATCACGAGGACGATCTTGGACCCATAGGTGATTCATTAATATATTAAAGTCATGTAAAAGAAATTTATCATTATATAATTGAAATTTGTTGAATGCGTTTTCAGGACATTTTGTGTATTATGTGGTCAAACCTCCACGTTGGATGGAATGCTGAAATGTGCTCATTGTCCTTGGGTATTCCATGCCACTTGTGCTGATAGTTATTCTTTGAGCAGCAGTCGGTCCACTGGAATGTTCGTTTGTCCTCAACACAAATGCGCTTGTTGCAATCGTAATACTTCAGCAGCTGGAGGAATGTTATTTAGGTGAAATGATATTTATAATATTAACTTTATTTACTTTTATTTCATGTTACATGTAACTTCCTTATGTCAATATTAACCTCTTATTGACAGGTGCATAGGATGCTTGACTTCTTATTGTGAGGACTGCTTGCCTCAGGACGAAATCGAAAGCATTGGTCGTTGCAAGGAATTGGAATCTTCGCTTGGTTACTCTTCAAAGCAATCTTACTATGTACGATGCACATCCTGTTACCGTGATATTAAACCAAAATCAACAGCTCTTTCCAGTATTGATATTATAACAGAAAATAATAATATGGAAAATGATCCGAATGGAGAGGTTAGTCTGTTTGAATCACCTATCTCAGTATGATAGCCTACCACTTATCAACTTAAGTTTCTCGCTTATCACTGCTTTAATTCTAACAGATCATCGAAGCTAAAGGAGGGCATGATGATTCTGTTATGGTAAATGATGAGGAAGAATTGATAACACAGAAAATGTTAATTAAATGGGAAGAATATGTTCCTCCACCCCCTCCGATGAAGAAAAATAGAAATAAAAAAGGAAGTGGGAAAAATAGTAAAAAACGATCTCAAGCCAAGCCATCCGATGAAGACGAGTTAGTTAATGCTGCTGACCAGTCTGATGATGATGTTCCGATGGAAATTGTACGTGTTTCTATGATGTATACACGTGCCAGCATGTGATGTCTCACTACTGTTATCTATTATTTGTTTAGGTTTATCCTTATTCGCATTTGCTCCTGTCAGAGAAAGTACCAAATAAGTGTACTCTTGATCAAGGTATTGTATTACTTCTTGGTCATCCTGCTACTCAGTTCCTCATGACTAATGTTAGACATGAGAACAGTAGTGCCATTGATGGATCATTAGCGAATATATATCGTAAAATCGAACAAGGTGATCCTTTTTGACCCTTATAGCTTACAAGATTAATTAATATGTTATTTCCTAATTTTGAATTGGTTTAGGTCGCTATCGATCAGTTACGCAGTTTGTTGGGGAGTTGAAAGCAGTAGTCGACGAGGCAGCCTCACGATTTGTGAAATTAAATAATAAGGATAGTTCCAAACAAAAAGTCTCGCAGACATCAGGAGAAGTCAGGGAAGCGATTAAGATTTTAAGGTCATTCTTGAATGACCAACTAGTGGATTGTTTGCAATTAAAATCATAATAATCGTAATCCAGTGTAGTGATAATAATAATAATAATAATAATAATAATAGGATAAATGATGATTGCAATTTAATTGTTATTTGATGTGCGAATGTGGGAAATTAATGTGTGATCGAAGCACATGTTTGCGCATAGAGGATTTGTTCAAATCGATGAGACAGGATAAATTGTTTGGGTTTGAGACTTGCTGATAATAATAATATAATATAATAATGGTAATGGTGATTAATTAAAAAGTTTATTAATATTGTAAATATTTCTTATTATTAAACTCATACTTCCTATAAAATAACAACAGGATTAAGAGTAGTGAATGTTATTCATACATGAGTTCTATCTTGTGAATGTTTCTTGTATTAAAGATCTTAATCTTATACATTTTCTGTGTCAACACAAATATTTTCTTCTCAGATGATAGAAGGGTTACTATTATTGCATAATTCCTTCTTCATCTTCTTTGTTTATTTTCAACATTACAGAATATTATGATAAGTAATTTGTTTGTTATTGGTATTATCAACATTAGTTAGCTATAGCTATGATAGGATTGATTTATTGTAGTAATTAGTTAAGCAGATTATAAATCTAATAGTTTTATTATTATTATTATAATCTAATAGTTTTATTAGTTCGCATTGCTGGTGGTCTGGTTGTTCTCCGTTAGTTCTGAAATATTAGCATTAACGAAAGAAGTCAGTAGCATCTCATCTCATCAGCTACTAAAAATGTAGAACAAAGAAGAAGGAGATTTTTTTTTTCACAAGAGGTGAGAGGAACTATTTATGAAGAAGGTGTTTGTTTTAACGAATAAGTATTATTATCATAGTTACTTTTTAATTAGGCAAATTATTTTTATTTATATCATTATATCGTATAGTTAGTTTATTGTGTTATAAATAATCATATTCTTACAAAGTTAATATCTATTTTGATTCTTGTTCCAATTGATTGTGAAGAAGATATAAAAATGATCCATTATAGATTCAATTTAATCCTTTATGTATTATTCCAATCAGGATCAACCAATTTATTTACTTATCTTAAATACTGCATTTTGAATCTGTCAAAATAATAACGGTTTCTAAGGGTCTGAAAAAGACTCATATTTTAAAAACCAATGGTCTTATTCCTCTGTACGGGGAGATAGATACTAGACCTAAACACATAAAATTGAGCCCTAGTTTTTTTTCTCGAAAACTTTGTACTCCGGGCACGTACCCCTTGTGAAAATATTTAGGTGCCTAAATATTTTGTGAATCTCAAACCCGTTCTTGACATATAGCCCCCAAAATTTAGGTATTTAGGGGAATAGGGAGGCAAAATTGATTTTATAAACAAACCTAATCAATTATTCCATTCTAAACCTACTTCAATGTTGAGTTTAAAAGATATATAATAAGTTTGGTTAACCTAAATCATTGTTCGAATAAATTTGGGTTTGGTTCCCGGTTCGTTCAGAGAGTCAGAAATGTTTGTCTGTCTTTGATTATAAATGACATGATGAATCGCGATGATTTATCGGGATACTCACAATCAAACAATAGCTTCATCAAACCATAATAGCTTCATTCTTCTGCTAGCTTCATCCTGGTTTCATCCTACATCCTGGAATCAACCATCATACATCATCATGCATGGTCATCATCCATAATAACCAGAATAATATAGACATATCATATTCACACACATCATACATGACAATGGCCATGAACAGTATTGATATGTGTTAAATAAAATAAAATTAAAAAAAACTTTTATTTTAAATAAAATATAATTATTATCAACATTAATATAATCATATATATGATAATTAAAGGTTGTTGACTAGGCGTGTGCGAGTCATCTTCTCTCCCACATATCTAATAAGGGGTTAATAATCGAAATAATTATTTAAATAACAATTAATATTAATTCCAGCTCCAGATGTTCATCAAGGGCCAAGGGGGTGATGCTCATCATTGAAGGGATTCTGCTAATGTGACCTAACCTACATCACCTTATTTCCATCCATTCATCTAAACTATAATTCAACTGGATCCTTCTTGAGTTGCTTGAATAATCATTTGATTATTATTATTATTATTATTACTATTATTATTATTGTTATTATTATTATTATTGTTATTATTATTATTATTTCCATTTTGTTCATTTGAATTTTGTTCATTTTGAGAATCTTTTTTATTTCTTTTTTTTATTGAATTTCTTAATTTTCTGATGGTTCCAATAATATTAGAATCTTGCATTCGATTTGTAGTAACACCTGAATAACAAAGATAAGCATATCGCTGCTTGGCATCAATAGCAGTTCGAATTGGACGATTATTCTTCGCACTTGATTTGTTCAACCATGACTCCGTGTGAACGAATGTTGGATCATGAAATGAATTTTGCATACAAATGATAATATCATCTTCAATTGAAACCCAATCTTGAGTATTCGAATACTAAAAAAATATAATAATAATAATAATAATAATAATAATAATAATAATAATAATAATAATAATAATAATAATAATAATAATAA
>VKHH01005919.1:0-42979 GCA_015144975.1 Epipyxis sp. PR26KG | reverse complement strand
TTAGCTTTTTCCTCTTGTTTAGTTGAACTGTTTTGATTTGCTCAGTTAATTCCTATTAATTCATTAATTCATTCATTCATTCATTCATCATGATTAAGGAACAAGCTACAGAGCATAACAGGGAGCTCTCTTAAGGTCTACGCTTTCTTCCTCGATCAGAATATTATACCGGGGGTAAAAAAAAGTATCATTTGACTCGAGACAATTGTTAATCATGAGCCAGAGACCATCATTTCAAACAAAATATGTCCTGAAATACCAAAAGAAAATACCGATATAACACTAGTATGTTTATTTGTCACTTTGAAATAGTATAATCAGCAAGTATATCAGACACCTGATTTTATAATTATCATGCCGCACTGCAACACTAGTAAGTTTATCTACCTGCATTCAGATATTTTTATCATGGGAAAGTTCATTAGATATATGTAATAAGCTATAAGAAAAAACAATTCAAAAATTGCTTGTTTAAAAACTTAACAAACGGATCAAATAGGATTCTATCAAACACGGGTTGCAAAATTGAATTAATAAATAAACCAACACGATTCAATCAGTCTGGTTATAACGAATAAAAGGACTTCTGTAACTCATTAACAGCGTGCGAGGACTCTAACATTATACGCAAGTTTTTTTTTGTCAAGTCTTCCTAATGATTTTTAACTCTTTTCCTCACTAGTTCTAATGGTAGAGTAACCATTTCTCGATGGTCCTCCCAATAATGGTTCATGAGGGTATAATTCTTTCCAAATCTTTGGGCCCAAAAGGGATGTACCAGTAAAAGTACAGAAGATCAAAAAATACCAAACATAACGATAGGCAACGTGATCTTTAATGCCCATCTCATATAAAACTGGAATAGCAAGTTGACCTAAAGCAGCTGTAATAGATCCAGAACCATTAATAATACCAGTGACGGTGCCAAGAGCTTTGTTGTTTCCTTGAATTGATGGATCTTCTGATAAATCAGCTGCAACAGCTGAAGTAATAATATTGTTTGGACCGCCAACTAAACAACCCATGAAAGCAAGCAATAATAATAAAACTGTAATCGGTAAATCTTCCATGTGTAGAGCAAACACAAGCATCAAAGGGCATAGAATGCCCATAAATGTTGCAATGACACAAGCTCTTCTTCCACCATAAATGTCTGATACCCAACCACATACAATTCCACCAGGCATCATTCCAACTGAGTATAAAGCGGAGATAACATTTGCAGTCTCAGGATTAAAGTGGGAAGATAAGATAACTGGAAGCTGGAAGAACATCGCATAGTTGACCTAATATTGCAAAGAAAACAAAGTTACTCATGGAGAAAGACGTAAGACCAATACTACTTACCAATTTGAAGAATCCAAATGCAATCGCATAACTCATCACATTTGGTAACATAAATGCTTGGAAAAATCCAATAGGATCTTTTTTATCTTCAGTTTTCTTTGAACCTATCGTGGCAATTTTAACTTCTCCACGAGCAGAAACCCTTTGGAATAATCAACAATTAGATAACTAAGTCATATAACCAGTTGTTATGATCTTACCCTGCTTCTTCAGGAGTGTTAGGAACCATATAAAAGTTTATAAATGCCCAAATTCCGTTAATAATAGCAGGAATAACTATACACCAACGCCAATCATAACCTGAATGCAAGATGTATGCAGAAGCTAATGCTGCCACTATGTCACCGACGTATTGATGGCAAGTCCATAAACCTAAGAACAACAGTTGGAAAAAAATCAAATTGATTAAGAAAGAATTTTGGAAAGAATTTACCAAAAACAAGTCCACGGCCTTTAGCTGGGAACCAGTTACCCATAATTGCAGTGTTTACCTAATAAAAGTTAAAGTTGGTCATTATTTAAAAAAAAAAATATCTGTGAGTTGAAAACACTTACAGGTCCTCCAGTGGCTTGAAATGCACCATGAAATAGTTGACATGTTAAAAACCAACTTCCACAAAGAGCAACATTTGTAATGATACTGGTACTAGCACCATAAACAATTAGAAGTAAGCAGACAGTTGAACCTAATAATCCACCACCAATAACTGCTACAGGAGAAAATCGATCTCCAAGTTGACCAGTGATAAATGAACCACCTGCGTAGGTAAACATAAAACCAGAGTCCATCGCAGTAAGTGTCAAAGGATTAACACCAGCGTGCATCAACGAAACTTTCACGTTTGTGTAAGATTTACGAGTCCAATGAGCCTAATGAAAAGAATTATTCGATAATAAAGAGAAGTGCACAAAGTAATTGATTGGAAATCATTTTGGTTTGGTTTTAAAATGATCGAATATTTTTATTACCATAGCATAATTTACGAATGTGGCTTGAAACACCCATCGCTGAAATTTTTCATACTTTTCATTCGTCTCTGAGTGTGGTTCAACGACTACGTGTGGTTCAATGAGTTTAGGCATATTTACACAATTCTATACAAAATACGACTAAACAGACAGTGTTTGGGATAGTTTATGTATATGAAAGCGACAACAAGAAGCAACGTGACCAATCACCGAAAGGTTTTTGTAGTTGAATTTTAAAAAAGGGGTGGGGAATTTCAGCGTTTGAAATTTTAGTTTAGTAATACTCAAAAAGTATAAATAATTCATAGCTTAAAATTATTAATGATTTGACTTGAGTTTATTGCTCTTTAAAATTTTGAATGTTAAATAAATATCGGATATAACCGTTAGAATTTATTTATTAATAAATCAACAAACACAAGCTGTATTCATATTTTATAGTACTATCTTACTTAATAAATTCTATTGGTATTAGTGATACTTTATTATTATATTTCAGTGGGAACAGCTATTGCTTAAATTTTAATCCAAATGGCTCCAAAGAAAATGGTACAGAAACAAACTAAAAAGAAAGCGGCAATGCGAAATTCCTCAGAGGAAGAAGATCTACATTTATCACAAATAGATGTGCAATACAACCCAGATATAATATCTAATCTGTTAGGTACCGTTACTTGAGAACATTCTGTAATGCCAGTTTAGTAAATACTGTAGTTTGAGTATTATTTGTTCCAATTCATACGTATAATCAAAACCAAGAGTGTCCTAAATATATAATTGTTATAAATATGCAGTATAAAGTTGTAACAATAAAAATATTATTGTCGTTGTAATACTGTAATTTGAATACTTCGAAACGCTAAAAAATAACTCCGCAGTAACTTATGTGTTAACATTTCATATTTGTCATATATATATATCAGCACGTTTCTTATGTGACATTTTTATAAATAATATGCTGTAATATTTGAATTGACTTAATGAAATAGGTGAGTTATCGAACCAGGTTGATGCAAAGTGTAATCAAATTCAGCGGGATTCAGATTTTATGATAACATCCATACAACAAGCTTTTCATTTGGAACTAATTAAATTGCCAAATCAAGTGAAAACAATGAGCATGAAAAGATTTAAAGAGGAATTTGGAGACAGTTTAGAAGCAGTGACCAGAGTGGCAATAAATGGAAACACTATTAAAAACAATGATTTTCACAAAAATACCTCTCGATTATTACAAACTCCTTCACAAAAATTCGGAAACAATTCAAACCAAATCAGTCTACAAACACCAGCAGCATCAACTCAGGTCCGTTTCCCAAAAGAAGGAGAAGTAATTCTTTCAGCTAATGGGTCACCACTCGGTCAATTTAATACTGTCAAAAAAATTCCGAAAGGAGATTTAAATGGGAAAAACATCATTCCACCCACACCAGGGCTTTACGTTCCTCTTTCCTCCGGTGAAGTTATAGATATGGATTCTGCAGATATTGAGAATCTTTCAGAACAAGATAGACAGGACGCATTACTAAAAATGCAAGAAGTAATGAATAATATGCAGGCTATTATGTCTAAATTAACACAGCCGGTTTCGTATTGAACGTAGCTGAGGTTCATTTAGCAGTAATACTACACTAAAAATCTATTCCACTCATTTAACTTATCACATAAAATTATTTATTATTATTATCTTCCAAAAATTTGTTTATATATCATCATCTTATATATTCATCGAGTATTGTTACTTAATTTTGTCAAGTTAATTGTAACGAATCGCATAATTTAACTAACAACTATTAATAAATTAACGAAATGAACATCACTTCCCCACTTTTAAATTCAATAAAAATAAGAATCAATCACGCTGAAAAGTAAAAGTAAAACAATGACTCAATTAAGTGATAACATAATTAGCTTCTTATTTGAGTTTACATCAATTTATAACAAATATCTATTCGAAGTAATGAATATTGAATAATTGAAGTGTCGACCATATATTTATAAAAATATATAACAAATATATTTAGTATAGTTTAAATACAATTTTCAATTGTAGTGTTCAATAAAAAATCTTTAGAAAATGTATATGATATCTAATTAGTTAGTTTATTTTAAATAATTTTTCAAAAATTCGAAACTTCTCTCTAATTCCTGGTGCTCTATGTCATTTAAAAGTGAAAACATTTTATATTTGAATTTTGACGAAATAAGATAAATTTTCGAAGTATGCATGAATGAAAATGAAAAGTATCCATTTTATTCATTCAATGCTAAATTTATTAATAATAGCAATGTGATTTTGCAATTGTAAATAATTTTGATCTCTATTTGTATTTGTTTGTTTCGTTATTCTTGATATATGTTATTTTATGTTCGGATTGTTTAATGAGCAATTTTAATGATAAAAGAATGAATGAATGAATGAATGAATGATTTGTTTTTTAGCTTTTACCTCTTGTTTAGTTGAACTGTTTTGATTTGCTCAGTTAATTCCTATTAAAAAAATGAATAATGAATGAATAAGAATGAACTTTTAAATGAATGGATGAATTCACTAAAAGTAAAATATTATATTAAATTAATGAGATAATAATGAGATTATATGGTTTTAAAAATAATGTGAATTCCAGAATTGTGTGTGAACAATTTTCGAAAAATTCTCCCTCCTCCAACGTAACTCATATCGATATGATGGTTTTGTTTTTGCAACGTTTTTGTCAACGCATCTTCTATATCGCTAAATTTAAAAAATCATTTACTTATCTTTGCACTTTACTGTACAGTCTAAGATAAAGATATCAAATCATCGCGGATATCATAACAAAATAATGCTCTATACTACGGTTACGATCCAGTGCTTCTTGTATTTGTTCACTAAGTTCATAGTTCATGCCATTGAAGATCCTACTGCTTATCCAACTGGAGTTCCAACCAACAAACCAACTTTTACATCAACTCTAACACCAACTTTGGACATAACAGGTTCGCCAACTGCTTATGATTCGCTTTCTACTGTTGACCCAACATCTTATCCAACCGCAAGGATAACTAATGGTCCAACTTTTACATCCACCATTCCACCAACTTTAGATGTCACTAGTACTCCAAGTTCTTTTCAAACTCTACCAAACTTTGATCCATCAGCTTATCCATCTGCTCTTCCTTCGTTTGGTCCAACTTTTGCTTCCACAATTCCTCCTACAATTGATGGAACTGGGTCACCAACAGCTTTCCGTACACCATCAACATCTACATATCTTCCAAGTGCAGATCCAACTGCATATTCATCAGCAACTCCAACCAGCCCACCGACCTTTGTTTCAACCATAAGTCCTACACTGTCGCAAACTTCATCATTAGATCCAACATTCAACGCACTTTTTCCAAGTGCAGATCCAACTGCATATTCATCAGCAATTCCAACCAGCTCGCCGACCTTTGTTTCAACAATAAGTCCTACACTATCGCAAACTTCATCTTCATTTCATCCAACAGGATATCCTTCAAGCTATTCCACCAATGCATCAACGATCATTTCTAGCCTAAGTCCTTCAATTATTCCAATCTCAACCCCCTCTCAACTTCCGTCTGCAACACCGTCATCCAATCCTTCAGAATTTCCCACTTTCCACCCAACCGTTATTCCTACCGCAGCATTTACTTCTTCGTCCACTGCCACACAGTCGCTTCAATCTGCAACACCGTCATCCAATCCTTCAAATATTCCCACTTCCCAATCAACAATTATTCCGACGACAGCATTTACTTCTACACCCACCATCACACCGTCTGTCATTATTAATGGTCCTTCATCAAATACGATAAGTCCAAGTTTCGCTCCTTCTTCCTCTCCATCATCAACTCCATTAAGTCAGCCTACGAATCGTCCTACATATATCGCAACTTTGTCTCCGTCAGCTGCTCCAACTCAAGCAATTCCAACATCAACTCCTTCCTTTATCCCATCAAATTTAAGACCATCAACAAGACCAACAAAGAATCCGTCTTTTTTTCCAACACGATCTTCTTCTCCATCGGTTGAACCAGGATCGCCAACTTCACAACCAACTGCAATGTTTACTAATCCTACGGCATTTCCAACTACCGCTGCACCAACTCGACCAACTTTGGTTCCTTCCAAGTCATTTCGACCATCAAAAAAGCCTTCAGTTGAACCAACAGAAAGTCCTACTGCAATGCCTTCAACTGATTATCCTACATTGGATCCAACTGTTACTCCAGGTTCACCAACTGCTTATCCAACAGCAAGAGTAACGAATCCAACATCAGTTCCAACAACAAGCGCTCCTTCAACCCGTCCAACAAGTAAGCCCACTTCAGAGCCAACAACTGCTGAACCAACTGCAACTCCAACCGTGGATTATTCTCGCTCATACCTTCAATTCGGATTGACATATTCCATGAGTGGGTTACCTGATGTGTTATCAAGTCAAGCTCAGCAAGTTATTTCAAATAGTACTGCAATTGCCATGGGAATGAATCCTGCCTACTGTTACTTCAAAGGAACTTCACGTCGTCAACTTTTATCACTTAAGTCTCAATCAAAAGCTATGGTTGATCATTTGTTGTCAACTTCTACTTCAGTCGAAATCGGTGTCAGTTGGCCATTGTCCAGTGTCACTTACTATGTTGATCCTGAAACACTTTACGCATCAGCCATTGCAAGTCTAAATTCATCCATATCAAGTAACACAATTGGTGAACTCTTTGCGAATATTTCTGCCGCAAATAATGTCTCTGGACTAAGTAGTACTGTGATCTTAGGTACAACTGCATCTGAAGCTGTCACTTTCACCGTAACTGATGCACCCACTGAAGATCCAACCGCGGCTCCAACTACTGTTCCAACTCAAGATCCAACTTCAATTCCAAGTATATCATTTGCACCAACAACAGTTCCTTCAACTTCACAAGTGCCGACTGCAGCCCAACCAACAGCTGTCCCATCTTCACTTTCAGGAGAGAAAAATGCTGGATCTGCTTCTCCAACATTGTCACCAATTCAATCAGAAAATACTCAATCCAATGTAATAATTATTGCTGGTGCAAGTGTAGCTGGAGGTTTACTATTCATAGCAGCAATTGGATTCTTTTATTACTTTTCAATGAGTAAAAAAGGTAAAGAACTGGCATTATCGGGAGAAGAATCGACCAAACAAAGTGTCAAAGTGTGTGGTATGATTAATGCATCGACTAAACGAAAATTATCTACTTTTGAAGCAAAAACTCATCGAAAGAGTCTTGATATTCATGAAACAGCAGAGGTCGATTTAGAAAGCAATAATTATCAAGAGAAGACAGGAGATGAGCCTATTGCAAGTCATAATGCTAGTGTTCACAATTTATTCACTAATACTTATCATGCTGCTAGCATCGATTCTGTCAGGTCAAAGTCGCCTATTAATTCACCAAGAGCTATGGAATGGGATAAATCGATTTCAAAATCATTATCTAGAATTCATGTTTTGAATGAATCGGTTGTACAAAACAATAAATCGCAAATATTCCACGAAGATGATCATATGGCATCATTTTATAATCAAACAGATGATGTTGGAGAAATGGTTAATTCGATGTCTCGTGATAAACCAAATAACATTACTTCACCAAATCGTAGAAAGAGTATACAAAATGATGCATTAGATCATGTTGCTGAAAGAATTGATAGAAATAAACCTTCCTATTTAGCAAGTTATACTACCGATAATGAACAACAATTACACGAAGAAGCTCATTTGCCTCATCATGAACGAATAAAACTAAAGAAAGCAATGGAAAGAAATAAATCATTTGTCAAAATACAAGGCCAAGAAGTTAACATTAAAAGTCCAAAACAATCAACAATTTATCCTTCACCAATGTCAGATGATGGGAAGATTCAATTAGCATTCAGTTCATCATAAGAAGAAAAAAAATAATTTAATAATAACAATAATAATAATAATAATAAAAATAATAATAATAATAATAATAATAACAATAATAATAATAAAAATAATAATAATAATAATAATAATATGAAAAGTTATAATCAAAATCTTACGTGTTCATCTATCTTACGTTTATCCGGATTATTATTTTATGAGATCCGCTTTAAGGTCCACTATTTCATCGAATGAATCAAACTCATGATATGAATAAATAAAACTATTAATAATATATTTATTGTATACAATAAGCATTTCATTCGAAAACATCAACATTTTCTCATATTTTTTTATTGAATTTTCTACTCATTTTGTTCAATTTTCAATTCGAATTTTCAAAAACGATGTATTTTACTGTACATAATAATATAATCATCCGTCCGTATTGGTATATCCATTTGTATATTAAAATTTTTTTGAGTTTGTTTTGAAGTTTTATTATGATAACACAAAGTCGTATGCTGAGTGTATAATCATAATAAAATATGTGCATTTATATATTCCTTGCTGTGTATTTTCAAAAAAAAATATTGGTTTTTATTCAAATATTTTTTCACTCGCATTTATTTTTATGAGTTTTTGGTATATATTATATTGTGGGTGGAAAGTTTTTATATTCATTGAAAGCATTTATAATGTCAATGAATATTGCTTTTAATCTAACAATATACCTTATGTACATAAACCAAAAAATATGAAATCAATATATCGTTGCTATCATTCTTTTGTGAATATAATTATATTTTAATGGAATAAATTCAATTCTAATTATTTTATAATTTGACACAATGTGCTGTGTTTGTATTCACAATTTTATAAATTTAAATATTAATTAAATTGGTTAATATAAAATGATTTTATTTTAAATAATAAGAGTTAATTTTCCACATTAATAATAAAAAATTATTTTATTAAAAATAATAAAAGGGAATAGAGTTGTACAATATATCAACATTTTAAATAATAATTTTTCACTAAGATTATTATTCATTCCATTCAGTAGTATGACATATTTCTAATAATTCAATAGCTGATAATCGATTCATTGGATTAGATTGTAATAATTTTTGGATCACATCTTTCACAATAAATGATACATTCATAAACCTATCCTTATAAATCATATTACTATTAGAAAAGTTAATACTTGAATCAATACTTATTGGTGTAATTGGCATTAAAGAATCCCATTTTCCATCAAATTTAGTGATTTTATCATATGTTATTAGTCTACTTTCATTGTGAGCATTTTCTATATCAATAATATCACCAGATATTGGACGTTTCTTTTCGACAAATGGTGTTCTATAAGAGATTCAATAACAATAACAATAATAATCATAAACATTATAAGAGAAATTGTCATTATTTTGTTCAGAATTCGATAAAATATGATAATAATATATTATAAATAAATACAGAATAAAGGATGTAAGAGTACATACATATGATTGTCATTAGAATTAAAAAAGAATAATAATAAAATAATAATAATAATATAAAAAATGGAAATACTTACTTTCCTATTATTAATTCAAAGATGAATACCCCTAATGCCCACATATCAACCATTTGATCGTGACCTTTTCGTGAAATCATTTCTGGTGCTAGATATTCTGCTGTTCCACATAATGTATATCGAGGTTGTGGTATATTTTGCTGTTGAATAGAATCAAAGTGAGGTGGAGCATGTACAGCCCAACCAAAATCAGCTAATTTCAATCGACCATCTTCTCCAACTAATACATTTTCAGGCTTGATGTCACGATGAAAACAGTGTCTTTCATGCATAAAAGATACTGCAGATGTAATATCGAGTACATATTGTCTACATGTTTTTTCGGAAACTATACCACCTGATTTTGCAATTAATTTGTATAATTCGCCATTTGATGCATATTCCAATATCAAATATACATTTTTCACATCATGAAAATATCTATAAAATATTAAAATAAACATAATTGCAGTTAGCAGTTATAAATTCAACCAAAGTAGTTATATCATCAAGGTACTTACCCATACATATGCAATATATTTGGATGATTTAATCTACTTTGTATCTCAACTTCTCTACGTAACATATTGATACAATTCGCAGCTTGCATTTGTTGTTTGAATAGAACTTTGAGTGCAATGGGAGGATTATTGCTGCTCAAAGTGCTGTTATTGCTCAAAATCTTTTGTTTGGCTAAATATACATTGCCAAATTTTCCTTTGCCCAATGGTTTACCGAGTGAGAAGTCATCCAAAAACCAATGTCTTTCATTTTCTTTATTTAATGCTTCATAGGTTGGACTGCAAACTACAGACATTTGTGGCATAATTTTAATTGGTGTCTCTCGCTGTATCCTTGTCTGAGGCAATGAATTACTGTTGTCAATATTTGCTGATAGCTTAGAAGGGGTTTTAACTCTTAGCGCTCCTCCACTTAAACTACTTCGTCTACGTTTAATTTGGTCTAATGAGGGTGAATTGTACGATAATACTTCCATCACATCTTGAACATCATTTGCATTCATTTCGTCTGCAAAAGTTATGGACGGTGGTGCATTATTGAGGTTTACATTTACTGCATTTACTCTTGTTTGCATTTTGTTGTTTGCGGTGGGAGATAATATTCTCTTTACGCGAACAGCATAACCAATACTGCTGCGATGATCCATCTAGTCGACTATCACTTGATTTAGATACAATACTGTAAATCTTAAATCTCGCGTTTGTTTACTTTTTTATATCAAAAATCCGAAACATATTAATTTAAATAATGAATGAATGATTGAATTAACGGTCATTCATCAACTGCAAAAGAAAATTATTTAGTGTTGATAAAAGTTGAAAAGACGACAATGCCAGATAGACGAAATTTATGAATTGAAGTATCAATACTTTATTAGTTAATGAAGGTTTTACAACCACAACCCCTTCACAAAAAATCAGAAAATATGAAAATATAATTGTAACTTAAAACTTACTTCACACACAAGAAAGAATAAAAGAGTTTGACAACAGAGAGAGAGAGAGAGACTTACCATGATGGAAGCAGTTCACCTTCACCGAAGACCACCGAAATCAGATTCTTCTGATAATGTCAATAATTCTACTTTTGAGAGTAACAGTGTGATGCAAAAGACAATTGATTTGTGGCAATTCTTTAGATTTAAGGATGAATTAATGATGTGCATAGCAATTCCATTCATTATTTTACTTATTTTTGGTGGAAAATTATCTTTACTTATTGTTTGTTTCGGTGGCTTGATTGGATATATTTTCGATTTATTGGGAACTATTGAGGTTGGTCTTATACTTACGGTTTTATTAAATTACAGTACGTGAATTGGATGAACATTAAAATAATCTAATTCCATCATATAATATTCAATAAAAATGTAGTAGATAATGTTTGAAACATCGTAAATCATAATAATGTTACAAACAAAATGAAAATTTTCTTTTTTAGGGTACATTAATTTCGTTTACTATCACAGTAATGATATTATTTTCAAGTTTGGTTTGGGCAGCTCGGAATATTTTAATTGAATCGATTTACAACTTCTCGTTGGTCATTTTAATGGGAATTATTTTGTTTTATACCCTAGTCATAGTAGTTGGTCATTTCAATAGTGTCGTTAATGAATTAGGAATGCTATTTATGATAACTGAACTGCTGTTATTTGCAACTATTCCTATAATTAGTTCATCATTTATAGCATGGTTTCTATGTGTGGAAGTTCCTTCATTTGATTTGGAAATCTGTTTTGTTTGCTGTTATTTCGCTTATGTGTTTTATTTAGGCAAGCCAAGATATGTTTCATTTCGAAATGTTCGAGAACAAGCTAGCACTCATTCAACACCAGTTATTATGATACCATTCAATGTTCTTATGGTTATGTATTCAATCCCAATCATTATTTCACCAATTATTCATGTTACTGTCCATCATAATGTGTTATCAACATCTCTCACGCGTTTGATTGGATATTCATTCTCAATACTATTCCCTTCGTCATTAATGATATTTTGTGCAAGGAAACAAATATATGTGTATTTTTCAGTGGAATATAAATGGAAAATTCAACAAATATTATCAATATTACAATATTTTGTGGTTGGTGCACTTGTCTTCATTCTACAATTTCATCCTATTCTTGACGAATTAAAATCATTTTCAGCATTGCATGAGCCATACCCAACAAGAATATTAATTTTATCAAGTTTTCTCATAGCATTTGCTTTTCTTCTTTATAAAGAATTTAAATTATCATCCATTACTTCAAATAATAACATAACAGAAAATGATGATATATCATATTACAATAATAAATCAAAGATTTCTTTGTCACAATACACAAGCCCTATTTTGCAACTTATTGTATCATCGTTAATTAGTATTTCAATTACATTAATATCTGTGATTGTTAATATACCATATAAAGTATTATTATTTAGTTCAATTGGTGCTTTTTGTGTGTCTGAGTATCACTTAAGACCAGTGCTATCAACGATTATGAGTATTTGCTATATTATTATTGGAACATTTTCAATGAGAATTATTGCCATTAGTTTTACTATGAATACTATTTATCATTTACAATATAGTTTTGTATGGTTATATTATAGTTTCAATACTCGATTATTTAGTATATTATTCTCATATTTGTTGAGTTTTGCGATTGCTGTACCAGCCCTCATTCCTAAAAACAAACAAAATAGTAATAATAATAGTCTGGATTCAATATTACCAAATAGTAGCTTTACAAAAAATGATAACCATAATAATAAAGTATCAAATACAATTAATTCTAGTTTGTTTACTACTATTTTCGGGTTTTTTCTTACAATTTTAAATATTGTTTTTGTATCATCAGAATTAATGATAAGAGAACAGGTATTGTTTATCATATAATTGATAATATAACAATACCAATAATTATAATTATAATAATAATAACAATAATAATAATAATAACAATAATAATAATAATAACAATAATAATAACAATAATAATTATTCTGTTTTAAGAGATATTTGACAATAATAATAATACTAATAAAACAAGTTGAAATTATAATCAAACTATATTATATCATTCCTACTATATTATATCAAACTTATTTAGTATATAAATACGAAACGACCATTTTCACTGTTATTTTTTCCATTTTTGTTTTCTTGGTTTCAAAATATATTTTTATTGACTATATTTTTTTAAACTAGAATTGGAGTAGCTTGGATGTAACAGTTGATGAAATATATCCTGTTTATTATTTGATTGGTTCAACTTTTCTATTAACTTTAACAGCGATTGGACTATTTGCAATGAACAAACTAGGGTAAAATATTAACATTATTTATTTTATTATTATTAATGAACGTTTTAGTTAATTTACTGTATCATTATTACTATATTATTATTATTATTATTCAATTTATTCAATACAAACAAACTAATTTCTTAAAATCAAACTGATTAATTTTATAAAAAATATTATTATTATTATAATTATTATTGTTTATGATAGGTTTACAAGTTGTTGGTCTATTATGATCATTCAAACAATAAAATTATGTCATTTGTTAGGGTATAATTCTGATGCGATTCTTAATGCGATATTTATTATCATATCTTATACCTTCCCTTTCATTACTCATATTAGTAATGCTATTAAAAATAATATTGATATGACGGATGAAATGGATGAATTACGTCAAAATAAAGCTACCTTATTATCATCATCAACACACAACCCCTTCTTCCCATTATGGGTTATAATATCAATTATAGTTTTTACAATAATTATGATTAGTTCAGTTCATTCAAGTAGTATCCATCAATTATTAATATCATTTGTGATTCGAAATCCATCTGATTTTCAAGCTATCTTGTGTTGTGTCGCAATATGGTGTAGTTATATGAGTTTGATTCTTACCGTATTCTTCAAAAATGCCAAATTATTGAGAAGGTAAATATTATAATTATAATAATTATTCTGATTATGTTAAAAATGATAATTGTATGTTTTATCGTTTTGTTCAAACTTATTGACCATAAAATGGAGAAATATCATAATAATGATCATTAAAAAAACAGTTTGATTATAAAATAATAATGATAAAAGAATATTATTAGTTGTATAAATGTTGATTTATAATTATTATATTAATAAAATAATAATACCAGTAATAATGATTATTTAGAGATACTTGTAATAATGATAATAAAAATAAATAATTATTATGATAATAATAATAATAATTTTATGTGCAATATCTAATGGGTCTGTTTATTTATTTATAGTATTATAGTCATTGCCTGGATAGTCACATCATTAATAGCATTCGATATTATTAGTATTAATTTATCATATGATCCAACTCAAAAATATTTATTTAAAATCGCAGAAAATCATCATCATTCATCAACAAATAATTACCATCCTTTGTATTTATTCATGGCTGTAGTATGCACAATTGCAAATCTATTCCAAATAACACCTTCCATAGCGAAAATAAATCATAATAATAACAATAATAATAATTCCAATGGAAATAATATTAGTATTCATAGCTTATTTATGGTCATAATTTATATTATTAGTTATAGTATTGTTACATCAAAAGCAATTAATCCATTCATTCATCCAAACACTGTGAATCATCATATCATACGTACAGATGTATACTTACCGTTTCCATTCAGTTATACTTTTATTATGGTACTAACTACATCTATAATTTCCTCATTATCCTCTTCATTTTTATCATTTTCTACCAATTCATCCATTAATACGATGTTTCTAAATAGTTGTTATATTAATTTAACAATAATTCCATTCATCACAATTATTTATATGTTAATAATTGATTTAGAATATGAATATTTCCAACAAATTCTTATACTCCCTATTCTAACACATATGTACCTTTGCATACATACTTTTCTATGTGAACAGTTTTATTTATCATATGATATGAAAATATTAAAACAATCCATTTCATTCATTCCAATCTATTCATCCATTTCTACAATATTATGGATGAGTTTATTTTCATATTATAATCATACTTATAGTAATGATATATTAATCCCATTATCATCATTAACATTATTAACAATTAAACCATCACATATGAAACAATTTATATTTATTATGAATGAACCAATGAAAGGAACTGTTTTTATTAGTTCAATATGGTATATTATTTCTATGATATATTCTATGTTTATGATACAATCAAATGAATTAGAACATCAATTATTAAATTCTACACTACATTTGCAATGGTTTCGTGATGAAAATGTCTCAATTTGGTCTGAAATAAACACATTATATTATTCAATATTTAATATTATTATATTATTATTACCATTGTTTGGTATTATATATTATTTACGTATGGATAGTATATTACTTACTAATGATAATAATATAACATCAAACAGAGGAAATGGAGGAGGAAGAAAGAATACTCATTTAATTTCTGAAGAATTAATGTTTATTTTTGCTATTTTAAGTATTTTGTCTATTATTATGGGACAAACGAATAGTGTGAGATATTTAGGTATTATTGGCGCATTGACAAGTGGATGGAGATGTTATGAAATGAGTCAATTGACAGCGAAGAGTAATAGGATTATCTAGTTTATGAAAAATAATATTGATATTGAATGAATGAATAAATGAATGGATGATTTCGAATAATTGTAATCAAAATAATAATAATTTTTGATAAAAATATTAATTTTAATTTTTTTTAATATTAATTTTACATTTGGATATGATCATTTATATAAACAGGTATGTCAAATTATATTATTATTATGATCATATATGATTTCAACAAGAAGTCCGGATGGATGGATGGATGGATGGATGGATGTCAGTAATTTAAGAATTATATTATTATACAAAATATATAATAATATAATACTTTAATTAAATCTTCTAAGCATGATGAGAACAAAATCAGATCCAAACATACATACCAACGATGATAGATTCTAAAGAATAAATTATAAAATTATTTAGTAACAAAAACATTAATAAAAGTTGATTTAAATTAATTACAAACCTTACTACTTGCAATTATTTCTTCTCACATTCGATTAATACAGTTGAATTGAAAAGTATATCAAATAATAGGAAATGATATTAATAAAAATTTGAACACAAACTTGATGAGATTAATTAAAACAATAAAGTCTAATTGATTAAAAACATAATTAAAAGTAGATTTGAAGATAAAACTTTGATTACAAACTTGATGAGATTAGTTAAGAAAATTTGATAGAACTGATTTAAATAAAAATTTGGATACGAATTAAATGAGATAATTTTAAAATATTTAGTGAGTCTAATTGATTGAAGCTAAAATGAATTACAATTTACTAAAAGGAATAGATAATGTACAATTTTCATTAAGGAATAATGTACAATCCAAATGAAATTAAGGAATCAATTTAAAATTGGACAGTATAAACCACCTGGTGGGGAAATATAAATATAATTAAAAGTATTTACAAATAATCATTAACATCATGTTCCGATGGCTGACTCATCATCATAAATGGTGTACAATCTTGTTTATTTTTCAAATTCAAACATGTTGGACAATGATTTAATATCATTTTCAACAATAATTCATTTGGTGTTCCAGCACAACTAAGAAATGCTAGATGAATAGGTGTATTCTCCCGATCATCTTTTTCTGTTGCTGATTCTGGGGATAAGGTAAATATATATTCAATTACATCAAAATTTGGGTTGAATTGACATGCACGATGTAAAGGCAAAGCTCCCTTTTTAGTTTTTATATTCAAACCTTTAGGATAAACTTTAAATAATTCTGATATAACAAATATGTTATCATCAAATTGAGCACACAAATGTAATGGTAAACTACCATATTTATCTGGTATCGTTGCACTATGAGGAAAAGATTCAAGCATGAATTTCGTTAATTGATATGGTGCTCTATTTCTTATCGCCAGATGAATTGGTAAATTTCCATGTGCATCAAATTCACATAATCCTTGTGGATATGAGTTGTATAATAGTGTCGTATTTGCATATAAATCTAACCATAATTTATCTTGACTATGATATGATGCCAAGTGCATGGGTAGATTACCTAAATATACAAAATAAAGCAAGTTATTATCAATTAAATAAAACAAAAACAAAATAATTAATTATTATGTTATAATAATTGAGTATGTCAAAACGGTAACTAATCATTTTAAAGAAGCCAAAAAAATCAATGTTAGAAGTATTTTTTTATCCATACTCTAGATTCTATTTAAAGAATAAATAAATAATATAAAATTTGGACCAATATTTCATATAGATGTGTGTAGATGGATGCTCAGAAAATATTTTATTATTCAATTTGAGTTTTTACAGACACAAAAATGAATTTGTTATATTGCTTGCAGAACTTACCTTCTGGATCTCTTTCTTGAATACTCTTTGGATAAGCTGTGAGTAACAATGTTATTAATTCTGTAGGGGGGCCAAATCTTACTGCAGCATGTAAAGGCAAATAGCCTTCAAAATCTTTTATTCTACAAGACAACACATTGCAGAGTACTGTAAATAACTTTGAAAGATGACACTTATATACTTATATATGATAATTATGATGTGCAATACAGTATATATGTCACCAATTACATATTTATTTGTCGATTTCTAACCTTGAGTAACTCTCATCATTATAAACAATTCTACAGGCTTCATGCCAAGCTCTTTTTTTGATTGTTTGCATAAGGAGTTGATTGGAAGGATGTGCAGCAGTTTCTGTGTGAGTATCAGTCATCGTGGCTATAAATATTTATAGGAATCGATTGTATACGTTGAATGTGGTATGTGGTAGTGTTGTAGTTTTGGTGTAATGTTATGATTCAATTCTAGCACGAATTATAGATTTACAGTAACTTATTGAACGAGCAACGTGTAATTTATGCTTGACATATAAAAATTACAAGAAATGAAATGATGGAACCTTTTATGGATAAAATATATATTATTATTATTATAAATATGTATGAGATGTTGTTCATTAATAAATTTAATTCATTTTTAATTTTTTTATTAATACTTTAATACTATGTACTGTACATATTCAAGAAGGACTCAATTTGTTAGTCATTTGTAATCTTAAAGTATTCGCGATAATGTCAAGAACTCCAAATTCTAAGTTGGGTTATATTCATCAATGTAAATTGCAAATTTTTTCTAACTATGATGATGAATCATCAGAAGAACAGGAGTATAATTTCACAAACAATTTATTAGAAAGGCTTTGCGTAACAAATAAATTTGGATTAATATGCATATTTCATTTGAATGAAATATTCTGTTTCTATTCCTCTTCTTTGGTTAATTTATTGGATGGTGCTTCAACTCTACATTCAATTGATGATTATATAATTGCAACGTTAGCTATAAATCATAATGATAATGACAATGGAAGCATAATTGCAATGAAGATCTCAACAAATGAACAATTTCTGGCTGTACTTACAGAGGCGAATTTGTATATATTTGACATATCTACTTTTAAAGATGAGGTATTCTATAATTGCACGAAACATACTATATAAGTTGAGTTGATATTTTCATTAAACCATTTTTATTTTCATAGTTCAGCGATGAAGGTTCTGCGATTCAAACA
The DNA here is from genome assembly GCA_015144975.1 of Epipyxis sp. PR26KG. NCBI lineage: Eukaryota > Chrysophyceae > Chromulinales > Dinobryaceae > Epipyxis > Epipyxis sp. PR26KG. The sequence continues at coordinate 24,040 of VKHH01005919.1, read as the reverse complement.
ATAAGCGTGGATAAATTAAATAGTCATAGATTTTCAATGGAATGGAACTGTGTAAGTGATCCAAATCAAAGTTTGTTGTTACTCATAATTAATGGAAAACTACTAATAATATCTCCGCATTCTGGAATAAAAAATGAAATCAAATCTGATTTATTTACCGCTGGTTGTTGGATAAATTCAAATTCTGATCTATTCGGTGTCGCGAAGAAAGATAAAATTACTATTTATAATATCACTTCAACATCAGTAAGCTCATTAAGCGAAACAGTGATTCAATTTCCAGAAACTGATGATCAGAATAGTCTTTGTAAGTATCTTATAAAATTAGTCATTTTATGATTTAATTATTTAATTATGTATGTATTGTTTTGTTGTTATTGAAAGATATCAATTTTCTTTCCCATGTAAATGATGATATGCTAGCTTATGGATACACAAATGAAAATCATAATGTTGAAGGAACAACTTCTTTTGGATCAATCGGAATCAACATTAAAAACTCATCATTTGGTAATGTTGAGGACCAATATGATCCAGTCTGTCAATTGGTTGAGTCAGATGAACCGCAAATGCTTCAATTTCAAGCTCATCAACGCTTTAGTTGCGTTCCAATCAAAGAATGGTAAGGCTTCTCGTTGCTTATATTTGAGTGCGGTATATTAATAAATAAGTTGCTTTTCTCTTATTTGTTGGATAGGAATAGCTTCGTTTTAGTTTCCAATTGGTCAGCTGAAGTCGTGTTAGTATCTACGGAAAATAAGCAGTTAAATGTAATGGAACCGGACGATGGATCATCGATGAAACTAACGGATGAAGGTAAGGCACCAATACTTTATCAATAAATTTATTATAGCTAATTAATATTCATATAATATTTAGATTATAATTTTTGGATGTGTGCTGGAGTTGCAACATGCACTGCTTATAATGAAGAAATACATTATATGGATCGTGACCTACCCCCTTGTCCATTACTTCTTGTCTTAACCGCTGGTGGGATACTGCATGTATATACAATGATCTATGTTGATCAAACTAATATAGAAATACAAAATGATTTCGAACCATTGCCAGAAATCAAATTTCAATTTAAAATTGAGAATAAAACTCCAGTCAAAGACGAATCATTTCTGATCCCTTCTATAACAACAATTCAAACTAATTCGATTATCACCAAAGCAAGTGAGCCATTTCAATTTAATTATGATAAATTGCAAATAAATAAAGACAATCATAATAAAACGATACAAAACTTAGCTGATCCTTCAATAAAACAACCATTTTCAAGTGCAATTCCAGACTTCAATAAACCACCGATCCCTGCTTCGAGTAAATTTGATAAACCATTTGTATTTAATCCTCAACCGTCATTCCAACAAACGCCTTCCACCACATCTTTAACGAAAAATATGTTTGATAATGTGCCTAATCCTAGCTTTAATTTTAAAGTTGGAGCTGAAGGTGATTCGGTTCCTGTTTTCAGTTTCTCTGTTGGTTCTGAAGTGTCTGCTACGAAAGAATATAGTAAAAATGTTACAGAAAATAATAATAATCCATTCAAATTCAACATTCCATCAGCTTCAGCTTCTACAATAAATGATAAAAATGATTTTTTTATCGTTCCAAATAATATCCATATTAATAATATTTTTGATAAGGTTAATAATAGTAATAATAATAATAACAATAATAATAGCATGTTCAACCTTAACAGTTCTACTACTACTACTACTAATAATAATAATAATAATAATGGATTAAATGAAAGCAATAAGAGTTCATTGAATCTTATGACGAACAATAGTATTGATAATACTAAAAATTCTTTGAAACTTTCTTTTATAAATGATGAAAAACTAAAAACTGATTCCATAACTTCTTTGGTAGTGGTTCCATCCAAGACGATTTTACCGATTATTTCTGACAATATTAATAATAATAATAATAATAGTAATAGTAATAGTAATAATAATAATAACAATAATAATAATAATAATAATAATAATAATAATAATAATAATAATAATAAAGCAAACAGCGATTTTAAATTTAATAGTTTGACATTATCTGATAAAAAAGATAATGACAGTAAAATGAATGAGAATAAAAATATTAGCGATGACAACAAAGCTAAATTGCCACCTCATCCCACCATTACAGCACCTTTACTGCCTTCCAATGAAGACCTATCCAAACTAATAACTATTTCATCCCCTTCAGCAAACCCCACTTCGGCAACCTCATCGATTCTCACTATGTTTGAGAATAACAGAAATGAAATCAAATCATATATTTCAAAATTTAATAAATCTTCACCAGATTTTCAAAAAACAATTAATAATATTATTGATTCAACTAAATCAATTAAAAGAACAATATATTCAAATGAATATAATATTGAAAATGATATTAAAGATATGATAAGTTTAAAATTAACATTATTAAAATCAAAACAACAAACAAATACTATAATACAAACATTTTCTAATAATAGTTCATCCATTATTTCAACTCATAATAATATATCTATTACAAGTGAAGAACTCCTCAAAATATTTCACAATAATAATAATTATAATTATAATAAAAGTGAATCTTTGTTTATTATATCACCCAATAATGAAAAGAATCGATTGAATTTGTTACATAAAATCTCAAGTTTGAATCAATTGATTAATAAGATGACATCTGCTGTGAAATTAATTAATAAATATGATTCAAGAAAGAAGATATTAACTAGTTGTTCTGAATCTTTTCAAGTTAATAAACGATTAAAGTCGTTAATTGATGAATTATCGATAGAATATATGGAATTGAATGTTAAATTAAATAATAAACAATTAACTCTACCGAATAATAGTAATAACAATAATAAATATGATAAATTCGCATGTATTGACTATGTGAATAATTTAAATCATAGTGAAATGTATCAAAAATATCAAATAAAATGTAAGTATTGGTTAAGAAAAAAAGATGAATTATTATCATCGATTATGAAACAGAATCAATTCTCAACAAATAATAATCACAATAAAAATATTTCTCCAAAAAATAAAAATAAAGCATATGATCATATCAAACGTCGAAGTATGATATCATCAAAGCAATCCATTATTTCATCAAATAACAATAATTATAATGATGGCAATAATAATAATAATAATAATAATAATAAAGCTGAAAATGAAAATAAAGAAACGAATTCATTCAAATCATCAATTAATCAACTTAATGTACAAAATGTGAATCAGAATTCTTTAGAATTTTTTAAGTCTTCTCATAATAATAATACCACTTCTCAAGTTGATAATAATAATACCACTTCTCAAGTTGATAATAATAATACCACTTCTCATGTTGATAATAAGCCTATTTCCATTACAAATATATCAAATATCATATCTTCAAATAATAATGCTAATATCTCAAAATCTTCATCAAAACAAAATAATGTCAATAATAATATAATATCAGATTTCTCAAAGAGTAATAAATCAAATATTCAAATACCGAATATGATTGAAAATAAACTCATCGAACCGAATAAATCTATTTTATCAATCGACACATCAGCGTTATCGATGACTAATAGTAACAATGACTTGTTCCCAGTTAGATCGCTATCACAAGTTATTGATACACCATCTACTGTTGGGAACTCAAACTTTTCTCCGTTGAAGACACCTAATGATACACAAACCAGAATTATGGGTTCCGAGACAAGCACAGAACAAGTGAAATACTCTTTAAATAATGAAACAATGACTACATTTTCAGCTAAAGCGACCAAGTTTCCCTCGGCTAATCAACCTCCGATACCATCGCATGCTCCGAAAACAATCAATCTCAACTCTGCTGATCAACCTCCAATTTCTCTGGTTGCTCCGAAAACAGCGAATTTGAGTCTGAGTTCAGCTGATCAACCTCCTATAGCTAAACTGGCACCTAAAACAGTTAATCAACCACCAATTCCTTTATTTGCACCCAAAGCAGCGAATCTGAGTCTGAAATCAGCTGACCAGCCTCCGATACCCTCATTTGCTCCTAAAGCAATAAATCTGAGTCTTAATTCAGCTGATCAGCCTCCAATTCCTTCCCTGGCACCCAAAGCAGCGAATCTGAGTTTGAGTTCATCTGATCAAAAGAAGATACCTTCATTATCATCTGAAGAAGCCAATCTCAATCCAGCAAATCAACCTCTGATTTCTCTTATTGAATTTGCGAATTTGCCTCCTATACCATCGCATGCTCCGAAAACAATCAATCTCAACTCAGCTGATCAACCTCCAATTTCTCTGGTTGCTCCGAAAACAGCGAATTTGAGTCTGAGTTCAGCTGATCAACCTCCAAAAGCTAAACTGGCACCTAAAACAGTTAATCTCAACTCAGCTGATCAACCTCCAATTTCTCTGGTTGCACCCAAAGCAGCGAATCTGAGTCTGAAATCAAACGATCAGCCACCAATTCCTCCATTTGCTCCTAAAGCAATAAATCTGAGTCTTAATTCAGCTGATCAACCACCAATTCCTTTATTTGCACCCAAAGCAGCGAATCTGAGCCTTAAATCAGCTGACCAGCCTCCGATACCCTCATTTGCTCCTAAAGCAATAAATCTGAGTCTTAATTCAGCTGATCAGCCTCCAATTCCTTCCCTGGCACCCAAAGCAGCGAATCTGAGTTTGAGTTCATCTGATCAAAGCTCATCATTCAGCATTCCTTCCAAACCATTGGACGTATCTAAGCAGGTTGAAACGGTAGTTAGCGTTGGAATGGCAGCGAAGAGCAATGTCAATTCGACAGATAGTCTCTCGTCTCTGGCAGGGTTAGCTCTAGTGGCTGAAGAGTTGGAAAAAGAAGAAAAAGCAAATACTAACAAACTCACCGATACAGCTAACCCCAGTGTGGTCAAGAAGAGCAATGAACAAGTGTCATTATTTGGCAATCCTAGTCAATCCTTGTTTGGAGCCAAGCCAACAAGTGCAACAGTAAGCAATCCAGTGATATCATCATCATCCTTCTCCATCACTCCTGGAAAATTGATATTTTCGAAAAATAACAACAGCGATTCGAGTGCTGACATGGCCAAGGATACCATATCTTCCCCTCTCTCCTCCTCAAACCAGACTGCCTTTGGTAACAGTCCGTCATTATTTCGGAATAATAACAGTAATAATAACACAATTAGTGATAATAATAATAATAATAACAATAATAATAATAATAATAATAATAATAATAATAATAATAATAATAATAATAATAATAATAAGCCAATTCAATCGTCATTTTCATCGGCTTTGTCACCTCCTATGCCTGGTGGATTTGCAAAGCCAGCAAATCCTTTGTTTGTTGCTAATAAAGGTGCTTTTCTTCAATCACAACCATCTAATAATAATAATAATGTTATGAATATGAATCCGATCTCATCAACATCTGCGGCACCATTCATAATAGGAGCTTCAATTAATAATAACAATAATAGTAATAAGCCACTTTTTGTAGGATTTAATAATAATAATAATAATAATACCATTAATACAGGTTTCAATAGTTATAATAATAGCAATAATAATGGGGATATAATTTCTAAAATCACAGCGATTTATGAGAAATATAATCCAGAGAAATTGAAAGATTTGCCAAGTCTATTAGAAGGAAAGTATAAAGGAAAAGAAGAAGAAATGTTAAAGAAATTACAAGATAAATATATCAAAACAGATACTAATACTCTCTCATCTGCGACCCCCGGTATTATGACCCCTTCTACATCGACCCCATTAACCGCATCGACCACACCAAATATTCAATTCGGTAAAAGTAGCTTCAGTGCAGCCGTTTCTCTTCCAACTCGTGCAAATACTGAACCTACTTCCATGTCTACATCGTTTGCTTCAAATCAAAGCTTTTTCAATAATAATAATAACAATAATGGTAACTTTAGTAGTCCAGCTACAGGGTTTGGGTTTGGGTTTGGTGTTGGTAATAATAATACTAACAATGGAACTCAATCATTATTTTCTGTAACAAATAATGGAAATAATAATGTGTTTAATAATAATAATAATAATAATAATAATAATTCAAGTTTGTTTGGAACTCCTAAAACTGAAGAAAAGTCAGAAACATTTTCCAGATATCGCTAATGCTGAGATGGAAAGCCTGTGAGTTGTGATCGCCTGGGCACTTCTTTGATGATACTCATAATATATGAATAATTTCTTGGTATTTTTGATATTGTGATATTCAATAGTTTATTTTTATTTCATTAATAAATTAATCTACATTATTTTTAAAATAAAGTTTTGAAATTGAAAATATTTATTGAAAGAAGGTGAATAAAACTAATCTATGAAAACAAGTTAGTAGTAGTTGTAATGACACATGCACTTGTTTAAGGGTAAAAAAATAGCTGTAATAATATTATTATTATAATTTGATTGATATAGATTTTCACACAAGCTTAACTAATAATACCTGGACTACCGGAATAGAGTATATGTGTTGATCGTAAAAACGATGCCCTTTCACAGTCATAACTTTTTCCATCTTTAGTACATAAAATGATTTTGACCGTTCACCACCTAAATTGCTACCGATCGTATCATAATTTTTGTTACGACACATACGATCCGACAAAAAAAAATGGACGAACTAACTTTCGAGTTACAATCGTTATCGTTCATGACCGTATTTTGCATTGCACATACACACTCTAATAATGCCAGAGAACTATAGTTTTGGAAAATATAATATTAAAGTGGGAATTCTTTCCTAACAGTTAAGTATTTGAGAAAGGGGGACATACGATGACAGGACTTTTTCATTGTAGAGAATGACTCTTTTTCAGTTTTTGTTTTGAATAAAAAATCTGATTTAAGGGGTTGAAGTAGGTACCCTTGATTCTAGGGTCAAAATAACTATAAAACAATAACATTCTTTATTACATAACACTTAACTTTTTTTTAACAATAATTACAGTAAATATTTATTCAATATATTCAATAATTAATTAGATAATATTAATGTTAGAAGAATATTCCAAAACAATCCACAAATATTTCCAAAAATTAAATGATAAGTCGCGGGAATGTATACTAAAGTAATGAAACGAATTGGAATCCAAAACATCCAAGCAGCATATATAGCTTTTGGTGCGATTTCAATAAGTTGATTTGGTATTTCTGATATATCCACTCCAATTAAAAACATTCTTAATCCAATAATGCATGTATTAAGAATAGGAGAGAAGAGAATTTGATCAACAAATAATTTAACTAATAAATGAGCTTTCCATGAATTCAAATACTTGAAAAAATTCAATAAAACTGGTGTGATGAAACATAAATTGATTAACATCATTGCCCGTAATTCAACATAATCAAAGTCTTTTTGTTTCTCTGTTTGGTTGTTGAAGTTATTGATAAAATATGTTATTATTACTGCTACACCAGCAATTAAAGCACTCTGAATTCCATTGATCAATAATGGATATCTGGCTAAAAGTGATTGGTAAGTGGCAAGAAATGAATCTTTCTTTTTATCTTCAATTGAATCAGAAGATGTGTTTTGGTCCGCGTTGCTTTCAGCTGGAAGTTTGGATGATTTTGATTTAGTATTTCGCATTTCTTGTTACACAAAGCTGGAAATATAACGAATCAATTAAAACCAAATTCTTTGCTGAAGTTAGTAAGTGTGAATAATAACTTATTATACAAATATACGGTACAATACAAGATTGTTTGAATTTTCATTAGAACATTGACTGTCAATTTATTTATTATTTTAGTTCTTCCCGTTTTTCGCTTGTTCCCATAACCCATAACCATAAACACGTTTTTATGTATAAAGTTATATGAAAATTGGAATAACTTATAGTGAGTTTAACAATAACTCTTTGATTAAAGAAAGTTTCGAGAATCATAACGATGAGTAAACGAGCCGGCAAAGTTGAAGACTCTTCTACAAAGAAATTAAAAGTTCAGGTGTTGTAAAATAATAAAATAATATACATGATAAATACGTATTACATACAGAATGATAAGATAATATATCTCTTCTCTTATAAAAAATCAGATCGGAATATGCAAACGAATGATTAAAGAAGTTGAGTCGTACAAAATAGAAGTCACTAGAAATGAAGCAAGAATTCAAAAGATGAGAGATGATGGAAAAGATCCATACGGTTGATTGGATTCTTCATTATAAATTTTATTCAAATTAATTAATATTAACTGTTATTTAATTTATTTTTCTTTGAAGATATAAGAAAACAAGAGGAAGTATTACAAGAGAGCTATATGATGGTACCAGATAGCACAACTCGAATGGAACAAACATTAGAAGAATTATCATCACTATTGGTAAATAATAACTAAATTTATGTTATGATTAGGTATAATATGTGCTGAAAATATGTGAACGAATAATCGTACAATAATAATGAGTCTTGTCTCATCATAGTATTATCATCATAAACAAACATAATGATATGTAAATTAAATTGATATGTAAATATATGTCAATTGATGCGATTAGTATTATAATAAGTTAAGCTATATATTTTATATTTTGCCAACAGGATGAGTATGCAGAAGATGTGGAATTAGATGAAGCACTCAAAGAAGAAGCACGAGCCCTGTTAGCCTTAGTGTCATCATAATAATTATATGAATATTTAAGCATCTGAGCCATGCAATTGCGATTGTATTTGTTATATAACATATAAACAACTCTGATATGATGTACTTTGCTGTAAATATTAATTATAATTAATTAGACGTATAGTTTGTAACATGGGAACATGAGAGATTATAGCCCCCTAAGTCAGCACTTTAATTTTATCATCAAAAACTTTAATTTAGCTACAGTAATAATAATAACATGATTTTTGAAGCTTTTCTTTCTTACAATAATATAGTCAATCCTGTTGTCCTATGATTGTATTGTAATGCAGTGAAAGCAGCTATTTCATGCCGTAACATATCTACCATATTAACGTAACAAGCCATAATGTCATTTCATGATTAATTTAATACTGTTTAATACCAATACCTGGATATGGATACCAGGGATACCCGATACGGGATACTGGAGAAATAAAATCCGGAAATCAATAAAGAATTTTCTCAGGGTCCCAGGGTGAGGGAGGGTCCCAGGTTCGGTTCATTGTTTAGCAGGAGCCTACTTTTCTAATGGTTTTCAACGGTATCTCGTGACGTCCACGTGATGTTACAAAGCTATGATGAAATATATCGTTTTTCTTCGAATGCCTTCGCTTATAACCTGCATGCCTAGAATAGCCTAGAATAATCATGTTTGAGAATCATTGATCATTGCACCTATCCCAGGTATCGCTATAATGAACTGATCAACTGATGAACTGATTCGATTATTTATAATTATAATAAACAAACAAATAACATAACTCGTAAATCTTAAAACTAATTAATATGATATAATTCATAAAATCAAAATAATTATCATCATTTCATCAACACTTCTTTCATGTCTCACATCTCACTCTAGCATCATCATAATCATCATAATCATCATCCTACTGGCGCATGAATGATCATAACCATAAGCATCATAACACAAGAATATCATATTAACATCGCATCGGAAGATGCCCTCCCTCATCCCATCATAATCGCACACCGCGCAACACAGGCCTGATAATAATTCTCATACACCAGGTAAGGAATATTATGATATAATAATATAATTAATCTTCGAATTCCATCGCTGCAAATGCCATGCCAGTGCTTCCATCATCCCCATCAATCGCCTCACAATTGAATATCGCATATCTGAGCTTCTCTCTCATCACTTCGAATGAGCTGTACTTGGGCAACTCCAGCGAGAAGAAGCAAGTATGTGAGATGGGATAATAGGAATCAGCGGGTGACTTGTGAAATGCTTGCAATTTGAATCTATCATAATAAATTAAAAATAATAATAAGAATAATAACGAATAATAATAATAAACATTATAAAAGCATGCACGGGCACTTCTACTTTGAACAACTTCCCATTATTTTGATATTATCATAGGGAAAATTATATTTATACAGTGAAGCCGGTCTGTAGGTGTATCTGGGGAAGTACAGTTAGATGACACCCCGGACTGTTAAATGATACCAGGATATCATAATATATATCATACCTTTGTGTGAAATCTGATGCTCGTAATGGTAACCTAGAGCGACCCCATGTGAATTTAATTAAGGCAGATCGTTCTTCATTTGTGAACTCTCTCATAATCTTCCAGAAGTTCTGAACATGGGGATCTGTTGCTTTACATCCGGAATACTCTGCTGTACTTTCTAATAAACTTACATCAACTTCAGGCACGCCACACACCATAATCTCCAACTCATTCCATGTGAACAAATTCTAGAATCATAATATATATCATTTTTAGAATGATCATGAATATAACGAATCAAATATATTTACATGAACAATTTGTTTATTTCGATTATAGAATATTTCATAATTATATTATTATTGTTATTATTATTATAATTATTATTAATTATTATTATTATTTGTAATATTAATAATAAGGATAATGGAATAAATCTTAGAGGTACTTACGAGAAGAGAGATTGGAATGATAGTTGCTAAGCCCTCCCTGACAGCTTGTGCTTGAACATCGAATTCATGCAAACGATGCTATAATAGTAATAATAAATATACATCATTTTTATAATTTGAACAGCTTTAATGAGTTTTTTTTGTAATATAATAATCAAAATCATACATAAAATACTCGAATAATATTATTATATCTCATAGTGCAAATCATAAAATAATTACAATAATAATAATTACAAAATTAATACTAAAACAATAATAATAACAATAATCACATGACTTACTTGTGTGACTAAATCACAATAAAGATGTCTACTGTCGAAAGTGACATCAACATTCGCTCCATCAGTGATGAGGTCGATGATCGTATTGTCAGCTGTCATAGTGGTGAAGGTGCATGGCAGCACGTCCAGAAAGGTCTCCGCGGTGACACCTGTTTGATGGATATTACGAATAGTTCCTAGCGACTTAACAAGCGACAAATCGATCCCTTCCAAATCTTCAATCAATGGATTGTCATTCACCAATAATTTCCTATTAAAATAATATATAATTATTTTATTTACTATAATAATATTATTTTATTTACTATAATAATATTATTATTTTATTTACTATAATAATATTATTTTATTTACTATAATAATATTATTATATTATTTACTATAATAATATTATTATTTTATTTATATTACAAATTTCTGTTTAACATCATCATATCCCCCTACACCATACAATTCTACATAATACTATCATGATAATATAAAATGATTCTTACCATATCAAAGAAGGGAAATTCAAAGCTAAATAATTTTTGGATCGAATCGAAACGCCCATTAACTTGCCAAGAAATCGATACATTTCTAATTGTGTTTTAGTAGTTGCACCAGGGTTGAATGTCCATGCATCTCTATTATTCCCTATGATCCCTACTGCATTCTTAGTTCGCAATAATAATGGCAATGCAGCTGACTGTAATTCTTGAGCGAACATTGCAAAGGATTCTCTAATTAGCATATAAGAAATAATACGAATAAACGACAGAAATTTTTAAATTATAATAATATAATAATCATTATTATGTTATTAAATTAAATAGAAGATTTCTGAAAAATAATTACTATAAACGAAACAAAATGAAGCGATAATAACAATTTTATTATAATATTTTATTATTATTATTATTATTGTTATTATTATTATCATTATTATTATTATTATTATTGTTATTATTATTATTATTATTATTATTATTGTTATTATTATTGTTACAAAACAAAATTAATGCCAAGGGATGTCGATAATAATTATGATATTTTATATGTAATAATCTAAAGGCATGTTAACTTTGTGACATTATCATATCTGCTGTGCTCTACTTGGTGACTTGCTATAGTACAACACAAGTTATGTACATGATTGCGAACCTTAAATATAATAAAAAATAAATTATAATTATTTCGATTTATAATTCCACATATTATTCAATTCTTCAAAAACAGGTTTTTTATTTGAAAAAGAAGAAATGATTGATTGTAAAATCAGTGTGATGATCATACTGGGAGTGATGAATAATAGCGCGGGCTGGCCTTGTCCGGTTTGGAATACTTCACATAATAAACAACCTAGCATATATCCATACACAGTCACATCAAATAATTTCAGACTAGATGGCGGAATCACTTCTTTTGTCACAGAAATATCTTTATTATTATTGCTACTATTATTATTGTCGATATTATCATTATGTGTAGTTAGTAAGGGTTTGTTGTGATGCTGGTCATATCGCAGGGCCCATGTCACAAGTAAGCATGGGAAGACGATATCCGCTAAACCCAAGACATCTGTTATCCTATTATTAACAATTATTTCGAATAAGCCAGGCTTCCATGTGGATGAATGGATGAAAATTTGAATATTTGATGTTATGGTAGTCAGACAGGATTCCATTTGATTGTACAAGTCACTTAGAAGGGGTTGCGGTTGAGGCATCATGCCACTTGCGCTATCAATAATAGTATCAGGCATGCGATATGTGGAATAATCTTTAGAAACATCGATAATATTATCTTTTATATTGTTCATATTATTAATATTGTTATTGTTAATGCTCATTTTAGCTTTCGCTACCGCCTCCATAATGGACTCACCACCATCTGTGAACTTTTGTGATCCTAATACGAAAAATATGTCATATAATGTCAATATAGCTAATGACCATACGATGGAAGGAAGTGATGATAATTGGATGGCTCGACATACGGTAATTACAATCGAAGAATTTATGATGTTTTGTAATGGCCATAATTGGATGAATGGAGGAAAAAAGGAAAAGAACACAAACAAAAATGATAAAATGGAAACATAATCGAAATTGTTGAAATTTTTCTTACTATTATTTGAATTTAATACATTGACGAAATATTTGAATTCTGTTTTGAAAAATAAAAAACAAACCATAAAATTTGATATGATTGTTAGGATGGGAATGGAAGAGGACAAAAGGGATGCAAGGGAGGGTGAACTCATTACATCCAACACATTATTATTGGCATAATTGTTATTGACTTGAAATGATAATAATAAAAATGATGATAATAATGATACAATTATTATGATTGGTAAAGCAATGGCTTGGATTGGTTCATTGATTTTGTTCATTGTTTGGTAGAGAGGTGTCAGTGACGATGTCTTGTTAGATACTACGGGGTCAGTCGCTTGTATATGGGTAATATCATTCATAATATTGTTAATATTGGTAAGATTATTATTATCTTGTTCGATATAATCTTCAAATTGTATTAATCCATCAAACAAATCTTGATTAATGGATGATAATCTCTATAAAATAACAGACAATTTCTGATTCATTATTTATAAAACAAAATTTGAGGATGAAGGAGAAAGGGAAAGGAAAAATAAAATAATTATTTTCTATTAATAACAGATCCGATGCAGACAGCAGCAATAAATACCTTCCCTAATTGAACATCTTCCGTCACTGCTCTCTTCGCCGCTAATCGCAATGTAACAACTGCAATTGAATATAATATGATCCGCTTCATAAGCAACAAAGAAATAATTTCAATTTGTCGTGTAGACGGAATTGTTGAAGTAGTTGTAATAGAATCTAATAGTACTGGTAATACAGTGGTTAGAAGTGGAATTGTTACGATTAAATTGAAATAAGAAGAAATATTTAAATTATTTTGCAACTTTTGTGATGAGACGGAATCCATATCACTTGAAACCGAATGCAATCTTAATCTGTGGTACTGGTTGCTGTTAATATTTTCCTTATCGTGATGATAGCATCGATGATAAGGATTTCTTCGGCATTTTATTTGCACAGGAGACCATTTGAAAGATTTCATATGAGCTATTAATCTATTTGTTGGACTTATCCGATCAGAATAAACAGCACATGATAGAAAAATAAAAAATATGATGACCACTAATTTCATGATAGTTTTTAATAAGTGATAAGCTACTGTACAAAGCTACACAAACATATAAAAACCGGCTTGCTATCTTTCACTTTTGTTAAATTTATATACCTAGTTTATGTTGAAGCTATACTTTGTTTAATATCCTGTTAAGTCTTATCATAACTTTAATATTCTTTATTGCACAAAATTATGCTGCTTTCATCTTTCATAAATACTGTTTACTATTTTATTATTATATATACCGGTAATAATAATTTTGAAAAATGAACACATGGATTCCAGGAGGATTCCCGATTCCGGGATTTAGTCATTATTATTATTTTATTTTTTACTTCTACTACTTCTACTGCTGCGCTACTAATTGCAGTCCATTTTTTATCGAACAGTTCAAAATTGCTTTTTAATTGTTGGCTTATATTAATCTATTTGTTTGTTTGAAATTTTAAAAACTCGAGTCAAGTCTAGGGGAGCTAATACGCTAATATAATACTAGCTATACAATACCATAATTATAGAGAATACAGTAGTGCCATACATTTGTTTACATCATGAAACCAATAAACGTTTCATTGCTTATAGTTGTCGTATTATGCATTGCTTTTGTCATAATTGGGTGGATCGGAAGGACAAAAATAATAAGTTCGAATCCATGTCAAATGACGTATACAACAAAGAATAAAACCATTATTAAGACAGCGTCTTATTCCAATTATAAGCTTTGGAAAATTTCCAATCATAATAACAATAAATTAAATAAACAACCAGTATTATTTATTCCAGGCCATAAGGGAAAGTACGTTCATGATATTTTTTTGCAATGTTACTTGACATAATGATGTACTATTTTATTCTAGTCCTGATCAAGTACGCTCATTGTCATCGCCATTAATGCACAATGAAGATCAATATTTTCAATATTTCTCCGTCGATTTTAATTATGAGCCAACGGCAGTTCATGGTTATTATATTTACAATCAAGCCGTATTTGTTAATGAAGTATTAAAAAAGATCCAAAATTTGTACAAACGACATTCTCAAAAAGGTATTCTTTTAATTATAATTCAGCTTGCATGAATGATTTACTTACTATTATCGTTATCAATAATTTTATAGATTCTGATTATAAAATAAAAGTTATCGTGATCGGCCATTCCATAGGAGGAATGGTTGCTAGAACTTCTCTACTATTAAACAGTTATCCAAAGTGTTCTGTAAGCGATATTGTACTGCTTAGTTCGCCAAACATTAGGTAATATCAAAACAGAAACTAAGATTTCTGAAGATAAAGAGTGGTAACAAAATATGTTATTGTGTACTTATTTTGTAGGGCTCCGTATGTTCCAGACTCTTCTATGGATGTATTATATAACTCCATCAACAAAGCTTGGTTATTATCATATTACAATATGACATTATCTAATCTAGAAGATATAGAAACTATTGGCAATGAAAAACTCAAAACTAATTCATTGAATCCAAAATGTGTACCACATACTAGATTGCTCAGCATCACTGGAGGTAACTTTTTACATTTCACATCATTGAACTATAATACGCTTACTCCACATTCAATTATACTACTAATTATAGGCGAGATCGACTTGGAAGTAGATCCAGAACTGACAAATCTATTCGAACTAGCTCCACGACCTCGTAATAGTACCTTAATAGCTGAATCAAAGCCAACGAAAAGCAAAACACTTGGTCTTCCAGCTAAATTAGCATCGATAGCTTTTGAAACTTTTGCAAGTCCTGTGAAATTGATCGTTCAAAGTGCATATCAAATTGTGAAAATGGTATCAGGAAATGGCAAATCAGTAAATAGTAATAATACCAAAAATGACACAATTTCAAAACAAAATTCATCGACGAATGATTCGCTGCATGATACAGTTGTGGTTGATGTAAGTGAAAAGACTTGTTTCGATGAGAGTGGTAAAGCTAGTGACTCGAATTCTTGTTCTAATTTATTTGAGAATATTTCATCCAATTCGTCAGCTAATGATACCATCAAAAGCAGTGATGTGGATCTTATTAACGCTTGGAATCAGCATGTGATTCCTTATATTGAACCAAAATATCTTTCGATTAGAACCAGCCAAATGAAAAGGGTTGGATTTCCAATTGACCATACTGCTATCTTATGGTGTCACCAATTGATTGATTCTATTACTCAAGCAATGAAAATATTATCTGAATCATCCATTGAGAGTAACCCACTTACTGCAGAGTTTGGAATATTTTCATTACAGCAATATGCAACAGATTTTACATATGAAACGATTCCAGCAAAACGTTTATTTTTAGAAAGAAATGAATCTAATTATAATTGGAAAAAATCTCAAAAAATCGAATATGAGTATATTAGAAAAACGTTAGGAAGTTATTCATTATTAATGATCTTACCAGTAACTTACTTCAACTCGCATTTGATCAAAATAATGGTTTGTTATTTGATAATATCATGTTTTACAATTCTATCTTATCAACTAAGAGCATTGGCAAACCACAAAGAATCAATATTATTTCAATTAAATACTTACAAATTACTATTACCGAAACAGCATTTGTCATTAAGTTTACTAATCTCAGCTGTGATATATCGATTAGTACAGCTGGATATACCTCATCCATTGATTCAAGTATTGATGAAATCTTTTATTCCAATCGTAGTAATATGTTTATTAGTCAAAATGTTTGTTTTGGATTTTTTATTTGGTGGTATAAATATTACAAGTTATTCAAGCATATTATTTTGGCTTATTTCCTATTTTTTGGCTATTGGATTCCGATTTTTATTCATCATAACTTTTACTGGTTTGAGATACATCTTCGCTACATTGAATAATTTATTTTATTCGATAGCTCGCTATACGATATGGAGCAAGTATATTAGACGTCCAGTGAAAAAAGGAATTAAATCAATCCAGTCACTCATTAGTATGCCGCTTACTAATGTGTTTCTCACTCTTATTATTGGTATTATTTGGGGAATAGTTTATATTAATAGTAGCGATAGATTATATTCCCCGGTGCCTCTAGATCGATCCGTGTATGGGTTGAGTATAATATCGATTGTTGGGTTTATAATTATGAGCTTTTTATTGCTAATAGGATTAATCATTCCACCAAAAGGAAATGAGAAAGATGAAGCATTTGATTCAACATATCATTTTTATAACGAATTATTGTTATTATATGCTCCCGCTCCATTTCTCGCATTGCCTTCTTTCCTATTTTCATATCATCTGCTTTTTGGAGATTTGGAACACATCAGCGAAAGTGTCTTATTATTTTCTATATTTGGACCGGAGCGAATACATTTCTGCTTAGCCCTTGTATTTATTAGTTTTCATTTATTCCGTGCTAGAAATAAAAAGTAAGTGAATTTGAGATTTTGTGATACAATTGCGATTTTGTTTATGTCATTCTTAAAATCCGTTATAGAAATAGTTGTGAATCCGTTGAGCCAATCGGTTGGTTAGAAGATTTGTTTGGTCCTGCCATAATAGAAGCAACTAAGCATATTGTTGATGACCCAGAAATATCGTCTGATCAACCGAAACGAAGCAATGCATTTTTTGCGAATCTTGCATCGATAGCTCAGAAGTCTGGCAGCAAAAATAGTTCATGCGTGCATGAAGATGGAGGCAAGGATTCAATCTTTGAAAAAGTTGATGCGATATCTCAGGTTTTTAGTTTTTTTTCATATTTATATTTTATTATATAATAATATATTTATCATATATTTTTACGTACATAATATTATGATTGTAATTGCAGGGATTAGAGTATGTTGAGGTGACGCCTGGAGTTATTCTTGGTTCAACTTATCGTGTCATTTATTGCAACTGCGTGAATGATAAATCATTAAAAGACCGAAGAGAATACTGCGAATGGTGCCAATGCAGAAAGTGTGGTGGAAAAAATTTGCCACGAGAATATGATAACAATAGTTCTGTGACAACTGATATTAGCATCGATTTGATTCCTTTTATGGCTTTGATTGGCATTATTATTTTTAGTTTCCTTTTCCTTGCTTTAAAGCCATACAGATATTTGTATTTCTTAGGAGTTGTTGCTGGTTGCCATTGCCTAAAGGCTATCATACCAAAGAGGCTTAGAATATAAATTCTGACAGATGAGCAATGAGAAGTTTTCTGTTGCCTTAAATTTAATATAATTTAAGAAAAGAGAAGTTATCAGTTATAGTATTTTTGTTTTGGCAACTCACATTATTACTTTAAAACCTAAGATCATTGCAGTTATAAAATTAAAATACATGTCTCGCAAGAAGACAGTCCCGGAATCTATTTTTGTCCATTCAAGATTCGTATCTTTTCATGTTTTGTAAAATTAATCCGGATACTGTAAATCAGGCAAGTAAGGATTATTTTATTACTTATAAGTTACAACATAACTACTAAACCGACTAAAGTGATAATGCAATTAAGTTTATTCTAAATTCTAAGCAAACTAATTCACATTTGCTTATAATTTAAGATTCAGCTTATATCTGTATTTTTCAAGTTTGAATAATTGAATCAACTTTTGCAAAAATATTCTATATTATACTAAACAACCTTATTAAAGTTTGTTGATTTCAGATGGAGACTGTTATTACTAGACCTAAGTATGGAATGTCAAAGAATGCTCCAAATTCTAATACTGTAACATCTACTTTAATTAAATCTCAATCAACTGCAATGGTGGTGACTCCAGAAAAACAAAAGATTGCACAATCGACCAAGTACATGACTACCACAAGAAATCCGCAGTTGGTTACAGTTGAAAGTAAATCTATTCGGTCAATATTTGATAAAGTGAATTCAATATTTACGAAAAGACAAGAAGATATTGAGTATTTAAATTCTTGTATTCAAGAAAAACAAACTCATTTAGATGTCATTACTGAGGAAACAAAACAGCAAACTGAGTTAGTAGCATTACAAAGTGTTGCTGTGAGTATGTATAAAGCTAGTCTATCTAAGTTATCATCTGATACTGGCGCATTCTACGAAGAATATATACTTGCAGCTAAACAAATTGATGAAGATTTGCAAGAACAGATAATTAATGGTAAAATATATATCATTTTATTTGCTATGTACTTTATTATTCAATTTTTAAAGGGGACTCGATTGTCAACAGTCTAGCGGAAGATCTAAAGCAAATATTGGATTTTAAAAATGAAGTTGTGACGGAAATGGACAATGTGCTACAAAGAATAGTTCAACACGATGAAGAAGTTGGCCAAATCGTTATTTCAATCGATTCATTACAAATTGAAAACCATAGCATTCAAATCAGAATTAAGGTTAGTTGCTAAATTTACCTGAAAAGGGCACCACAAGTTTATCTTCAATTTTTTATCAATCATAGGAAAAAGAATCGGAAAATAAAGAGTTTCAGCATAAACTTGAAATGATGAACGAAAAAGTATCTGCATATTGTCAAGGTTATTTGAAATACCGGTCTACTTTAATTAACTTAATAATAATTTTTATATGTATTATAACAGAGAATAAAGCTTTAAAAGAAAAGTTACAACTTTATCGTGATAATATCGACATTTGTAAAATGGAAATAAAGGATTTGATGGTTGCACGCGAAAAGTATCTGATTGAAGCTGAAGAAACCACAAAAATGAATCATGATTATCAAATGAGAAACACTGAAACCATCGCTAAATTTAAATATGAAGAAACTATGCTATCTTCCCGTTGTATTGAGATTAGAGATCGAGTGAAATTATTAGATGAAAAAATTATCATGGTTTCCTGTAACATCACTGAAAATGAGCTATTGCTGCATAAAGCTGAAAATAATCTTGAAGAAATGAAGATACAAGAAGCAAAAAACCGAGAAATCGATTTATGTAATAGCGCTGAATTACGTAATATATCTTTCGAAAGTGCAATTTTGAGTGACAAGAAAAAAGTACTTGAAAATGATTGTATTAATGCTATTCAAAGAAATGAAAATAGTTATCAAGTAGCCTGCGAAAGGTTGCATTTATTGAGAAATCTACATGATGATGCAGCTAATCATAAACATGAACTACATCTGCAGCAGCTTGCATTAGAAAACGAAATATCAACTTTAAAATTAGAGAATCAAAACGTTTTAATTCAAAATGGAGAGTTAAATGCTCAAAAATCCGAGAAACTGCAAAAAATTCAAATTTTAAACGTAGAGTTAGCCGTGAAAAAAGTTCTACTTGATGCCACAACAAATAATTTAGATGCAAAACGAGTAGCACTATTTCAAAAGAAAGCTAAAGTGGCAGAAGTTGTGGATCAAAATGCCAAGATCGAGTCCGAACTTGAGGCGTGCAATACTATTGAAAGTTCTATCAACAATTCAAATTTAGAGCTTTTATCATTGGAAAAAGAGTATGAAGAAGTTAACTTCGCTTATGAAAATGTGAAAACTAGTCTTGATAAAGCACATGAGACATTGAAAGAAGTATTGAATGAGTCACTTCCAAAGCCGATTTTAACAAAAGAAGACAAAGTTACTATTGAGGTGAGAGAACCTTATCATTTTTACCTGATGATATCTTATTCCTTATCGCTCGAATATAATAAATATAGACTGAAGCAAGACGTGAATGCGACATTGAATTCGCCGAATTTGAATCTATTCATCAGCTTGAGGTGAACAATTTAATGGCGAAAATAATGTCTTTGAAAAAGTCACAGGAACCAAGTGCAAAAGAATCTACTTTACAATCTAATATTGACTCGCTGAATAAATTAATCGAAGAAAAACGAAAAGATGCATTGGAATTTGATAAAAAGATAAAAATAGCAAATGATGAGAAAATTGAATATGAAAAGAATCAACAATTATTGAAATTGCGTCTTGATTTGTTGATTCTATCGCCATATTCTGCCGATGTAATTGCAAAGCGCAACAATGATATGAATAATAAAATGGAGGTTGATGATACTATGATTATAAATACAGACAAAAAAGTTGCTTTTACAAAAGATACTATTGACGAAAAGCGAAAAGTAAGAAGTCCTCATGAACAAATACAAAAATCTTCAACTAATAAGAAAAAAGGCACTACAACAATCATTCCGCCTAAACCTTTGTCTGTCAATGTAGAGAGAACTAAGCAATCTTTGTCTGTAGAACAACCATCTCTGAACCAAAGATATAAAAGCAGCAAAGAGATACTTGACCGAAGCTCAGAAAACTCAAAACCATCGCTAAAGGAATTGGTTTATGAACATCGTTCCATGGACAGGCCAATGAATTCTCATATGCAGGTATTCTTCTTCTCAATTCTCAATACATTGAAGCTAAAACTAACGTTTATAGGGTGATCAATTAACATTCGATGAAATGATGAATGAAGGGCATCCATCCTTTTGTCCAATGAAATTATCGCAAAATGCGGAACCTCCAAAACGACGCTTTCAATTCAATTACACATCTACTGCTAATACTATTAATACTGCTTCTGTGTCAATGACTCAATCAAAAACGAATATGAAACATAACAATTTGGAGCATAAATCAAGTGGACCACAGATTAGGCAAGATCGAACGAAGCAGGTATATGGTTTGTTAATTATTCATGTATGCATAATAATAATAATAATTATTTTTATTATTTGTTGTTAAGCTCGATAAAACGCTGTCAAAACAAACTCTCCGTGATAGACCCAGTTCATCTGCACATAGCGCTTCCGACGACTGGCTGTTTGATACCACAGATCCTTTTATTTAATGGGATTAAGAGACAATTATTTCATAGCAGTGCTTTAAATAAACACATTATCTTAATAATTAAACATATTTAATTATCTATTATGCAGCAATCAATCCATTATACGTCAACTATTCATAAGCAACTCATAACATTTGAAAATTATGTTAATAATAGCAATTGCAATATGTTCATTTCAAGTAACAAATTCGAACATAAATTTAATAATTTTCATTTCTTCCGTTGATTATTCAAGCTTGATTTAGTTGACTTATTTGCGAAACTCTTCTGTTTATTATTTTGTTTTAACATTTTCTTAGCTTTGCGAACATTAAGTATTTCACATGTATGAGATGTTCGATTGCCTTTCGAGTGAAAAAATTCAAAGCAATTCATCATTTCGCCATTCGGACCTTCTAATGTAGTCGAAGAGCAGTAAAAATCAGAACATTGGATACACTTTTGATCAGCAGGTTCACTACAAGACACACAAATCATACTCTCCAGAGCAGCTGTATCATTTGCAACCTCCACCAGCTTCGCATTGCTTTTCACTTTCACCTTGGATGGATCTTTCTCACAATTTGATTTATGACGAAATAAATAACAAGAATCACATGTCATAACATAGCATTTCCTCTCATGATTCTCACACACCACATCACCAACTCTTCGCTGACAGATTTGACAATATCCACCACCATTCGGAGGCAACTGTTCATACAGTAATTTAGAGCGATGCTTTCTTTTCTTTCCTTGGTTATGATAAACTCTGTAACACACCTCACAATAATTACTATTATTGCAATCGATGCAGACTCTCTCACCAGGGGAATTCTGACAAGAATCACAAGGTGATGAATATATCTGAAATCCGTTCCAACGATGCAACATCCGTTTCCCTGTATTATGGACATCTTGATAGCAATTATGGCAATAACAATCATCACATTCCGATCGTGACTTTTCCAAAGCTATTCGAATCTGATCGATACGTTCTTCCACACTGATGTGTTTCATGGGCGATGACATCGACATCTCATTACTATTATTGCTATCATTACTTTCATTCTGTTGAACAATTTGATCAAACATCAAACTTAACTTGCGATCTCCACCAATATTATATTGTTTCAACGTATTCATCCACTCATTTATGTCCATTTTCTTCAAAATCGAGCATATTTCAGCTACTTGATGATCATCAATCAAATTCAAACATTTTCTACAAGCCGGTTCGTCGCACAAGCAGCAATGAAGATAAGAATTAGGAATACTACTGTTAGTTTTATTAAAATCACTTTGATCTTCATTTCCTCCTTGAATAAGAAGGAGTCCGCTGCCGTTACCTGAAATCGTATCTTCAAGAGACGCGATTTGATTCGATTGAATTAATTCATAGAAGTGAGATGACTTGTTGTTATCATCACGGTGCTCCTTCATGTAACAAGTGAAACAATAAGGGAATCCATACATAATAAATTCGTTTGAAAATAATGATTGGTTATCATCATTATTCGCGTTAACGCAATCCTTACACAACCGGATCGACTTTCTGGTCTTGCATGCACCACATGTGGCCAACGATGCCATGGCCATTGTTGACATACTACCTAATGACGGAGAAGGGAGAGGACGTATGTAGGAACTATCATATGATGATTCTAAATAAGGCCAACTTTGAATCAGCACAGCAGATAGACGATCCCTCACCATAGGGCGATATGGTATGGCCACACCCTCTTCATCCACAGGTTCACCATACTGACTCTTCTTCGTCATATTATTATAATAATAAAAAATTTGATGGCCTGAGTCCCACAATTGCTCCCATTCTGAAAACTGCTGTTTTCTTAATAATTTCAAATACTTCCGGGACAGGAATATACGTGTAGCACGTAATAACGTATCAACGGCTTTTTTCTTCATAAACAAATACTCACAGAATTTCGAATGTAACAAATATTTTCGAATATGACTTTGAATCTTAATCGTTGATTGAACAACAGCATGCAGCACAGCTAACACTTCTTTGCGAAGAATCAATGCTGCCTTTGCTTCAGCACCACTAAGAACAATCATTATCACATAGAATAATAAATTAAATTAATGTAAGAAAAATATCGGTATCTTGTTCAGAATAACAACAATAATAATGATTAAAAAGATAATTGTATATTGTATCTTCGAACTTATCAGCCATAAAATGGAGAAATATAATAATAATAATAATAATAATAATAATAATAATAATAATAATAATAAT
>VKHH01005918.1:0-43041 GCA_015144975.1 Epipyxis sp. PR26KG | reverse complement strand
AAATTAATAATAATAATAATAATAATAATAATAATAATAATAATAATAATAATAATAATAATAATAATAATAATAATGGGCTTTTACAATACATAAGAGTTTAATAAGCAATAAAATTCATGTCACAAAATAAATATTTATAAAACATACATTAGTTTTGATGAGTGGATTCGCTCCATGAGATAAAAGGATATTAGAAATATTATATGAAATCTGCTCATTTTCAATTTGCATTGCAATATGTAAAGCAGTTGAATTATAAATCTATAAATAATTACGAATTATTTTATACGGTAAACAAAATGTTTATAGTGATAATATATGACTCGTTGAAATGATAAAAATATTATATGATGTTACCTTGTCTTGATGGTTAGGATCCATCATTCCTTTTTTTAATAATAATTCAAGCATTTCTGGGTGTTCATCCGTGGTAACTTGATGAATTAAAGTGCAACCATTCTATTATTATTATTATTATTATTATTATTATTAATGTTATTATTATTATTATTATTATTATTATTGTTATTATTATCATTATTATTATTATTATTATTAATGTTATTATTATTATTATTATTATTATTATTATTGCTATTATTATTATTATTAATGTTATTATTATTATTATTATTATTATTATTATTATTATTATTATTATCATTATTATTATTATTATTAATGTTATTATTATTATTGTTATTATTATCATTGTTGTTTGTTATTATTATTATTATTATTATTATTATTATTAATGTTATTATTATTATTATTATTATTATTATTATTGTTATTATTATTATTGAAAATGTGTTAATATGATGTAATAATCATACATACCTGAGTTCTATAGTCAGTAAAAATTGGATAATCAAGTAGCAAAGACACGATATTAACATATCCTCTATGAATAGCAATCAGAAATGGAGTTTCTCCTTTCTATAATAATTATAATAGAAATTATTTGTATTTTGTTCATAATTCGGAAAAAAATAAGTCACAAAATGGTAATAATATATTATAAATATATTGAATATGGAATTATGATAATAATAAGGGATGTGAGAGGACAAATAATATGATATGAAATATGCTAGTTATGATTATCATAACAATGATGAACTAGAGTTGGTGACCATCATCAGTAAGCTGATCTTGTAAGTTGTGAGTGACATATCTAGTTTCGCTTTAGCTCAGACTAGACATCTCCTTACAAGGAAAAATTAATTTATTTCAAAATAGTTATACTACCACGCAAACTGGTCAGAATTTTTTGATATTATTTTATTCCAATGTCATAATTATGCTCTGGTCGCGAAAAAAGACAGTTCAAACATTCAAACAAGGCCATATGTCAGTCTCAATAACATAGTTATCAAAACTGACGTAAAATTCAAAATTTCATTCGCCAAAATATGGCAATTATAATATAATAATTTATAATTTGTGATATTTCTACAATAATGAAATAATGTCGGTTGAAGATTCGTGTATGTACATACAAATGTATATTCAACAAATGTTGATTTATTATTAATAATATAATATAAGTTCAGATGAATTCTAAAATAAATTTTTCAAAAATAATATTTTACAAGATAATAATATTAGATCAACCTGGTTGGTAACTTCTAAGTCAGGCTTATAAGATAAAATGATCTTTAAATTTTTTTCATCATCATTAATAGCTGCCAGAAGTAAAGCACTATTTCCAAACTGAAAAATAATGATTTGTTAATGAACAATAATAATAATAATATGTTTGATTATCATATTTTTGCTAAATCATAACTCCATCCTCCCATTAACTGTACTATATTTCCTCATCAAATTGACAAAAACACTACATTTTTTAATTTGAATAATAATAATATAATAACTCACTGAATCAGTAGCGTTTACATCAGCACCGTGCTGGAGTAGGAGTCTTGTTAACATTTCATCTGATCCATGAGCAACAGAAGACAACAATGGAGTGTATTGATTATCCTAACATAATATAATAATATTTACATTTTTATAATTTAAGCAGCTTGAATTATACAATAATAATAAATATTAATAATTGTAATAATATATACACTTTATAAATAATAACAATCATAAAACTTATAGATATCTAAATTTTACTCCTTGATTAATTAATGAGTATTAAAATAATCCAATTAATTAATTGCAATAATATCAGAGAATACAGCATATTCGATGAAGGAAGGGGATACATGTTAGCACAGTTTCATCTTATTTAGATATGAAATATAATTTTCAAAACTAGTGGCCATATTCATTATTTGGTATGAGCTAATATGGTTTCTCATTGATTTTATTAGGGCAATATATATATGTCAAACGCTATCCCATTAGAATAATAATTAATTACCTTGCTTTTTGAATTAACATCACAACCTCCGATTTCTAACATAATTTGGACAATATTTGTGTGACCAGAAGCACTTGCTAGATGCAAGGCAGAGTATCCTTCCTAAAATATAAATATATATATAATATGAATACTATATATGGTAATATGCTGTAAATTATTGTAATAATCTAAATTATATAAAGTTGATAATAATAAATATTTATAAATGTTGATTTAAAGAAAGTATCGAATAAAACGAATAATAATAATAAATAAAATTATTATATAATATATACATTATTTATAAAGAAGAGAAAAAAATAATAAAATAATGATAATATTAGTTTGAGGATAAAATGATAATAATAATCATCAGTAGATAGCCTAATCAGATATGAAAAAATTGTTATTCTGTAACGATCACTTCGCTCATTTCCTACCTGATCTTCGATGTTAGCTAACACACTTGAGATAGATAATAACTTTTCAACGATGTGAATATTTCCTATGGAAGCTGCTAATTGCAATGCTGTATTCATACTCTATTTATTAACATCATAACAATGACAATAACATTAATATAATAACACATAAAGCATTATTATATTAGAATGATTTCTATAATTGATATTATCTGAATTATTGAACAATTTTTATGTTTTAACTAAATTACATATTATTTAAGTGTAAATTCTAGCCGATGGATAAACTGGAAGAGATTTAATAAGATTTATTTAAGAATTGTGATATTTAATCACGAGCTGGAAATTCAAGTTGGTAGATAGTTACTCAATGAGAAAATTGAAGGCAAAATATAATGATCATATATTCAGTCTAAAAAACAAACAAGCTTTCGTATGTGGTATTGAAATTATTTAAAGCGGCTTACTACAAATGGATCAAAATGAAAAATAAATTATATCGAAATATTATTTTTATTACCTTGTTTTTCACATTCAAATTACTGGAATGTTGAGAATAATCAATGATATTTAAGGCTATTTTAGTATTATTATATTGAATTGCAATCATTAAAGGAGTATTTCCATCCTAAAATTAATAAGTTTTTATTTTATTTTAAAAGTTATTATCAGAGAAATTATACAATAAATTATATTATTGAAGTAAAATATTATTATAGTATTAAAGGATTTGAAATATTTCACATATTATAGCAATTTGAAAAAAGAATTTCCTACCTCATCAATAATATCAACATTAGCTTTATTAACCAACAAAACGTTAACGAACCCTTCCAAATCATTTTCAATAGCAACAAACAGAGCATTTGAAAAGTTAACCTATAATATAATATAAAATCAACATTTTCAGTTATTATTATAACTTGTATCATTTATATGACATCGAGTTTGACCAAAATAAATTAAAAAAAACTCAAGAATAAGTTGAATTGAATTTTAGGTGAGATCACATAACCATTATAATAGTTTATTGCTCATTATCACAGTACATTGTTATAACTGTCAATCATCGCATGTGATTGGATTAGAAATTGAAATATTTGAAAATCTTGTCTTAAAGCAGCTAAAGCTAAAGGAGTATAACCGTCCTATCATAAACAAAAAATGAAGATAAGAATTCATGTACATATTAAAACATTAAGGTATTACTTCAGTTTTTATGTTCAGATCAGCACCATGTTGAACTAAACACTGAACGACTGCTTCATGCTTGCCCATTATTGCTGCATTTAATGGACTGAATCCGCCCAACTAAGTTAAACAATTACCAAAATTATACGATTAGAAGTGATGATGTTATTTAATAAGTATATTTAGTTTTATTATTCAAAGTATTGATGAACAATCAGTACTTCAGTGTTTCTCATTTACTATTTCCAATAATAAAAATAAAAACCCTTGCGCTAAGGATTGATCAGTAAATTTAATATTTATTATTACCTTATTACGATTAATAAAATTTACTGACGCCCCAACATCAATGAGATTTTTCACTTTATTCAAATTCCCTAAGAGTGCTGCACGGAATAGCTTTTTATTTAATGTTGATGCCTATAATCAATATTTATATATAATAAAGTGACTTACATTTCTTGCTTAATATAGCAATTCAATTTAAACAACAAAACAAAAATGAATCTGTTACAATTTAAAATTAGAACACTAAAACATTAGTAGGAATATATTTTAATGCTGTTTCGATATATTTACCATATTTCTATTGGCTTTTGTGTACTTTTGATGGATTAATCTATTTCCTACCGATAAGAATAGTTTTGTTATTTTCTTCCCTCTCCTAAAAAGAAGGAAACGCACGTGTTTGAAGATAAAATAAGTGAATGAACATATGAATCTATATATTTGAAAAGTAACGTTTTTGCATAACTGCAATAGTAGTCTCGAATCCATACTCGTTCGTATAACGGTAATATATTTTCTCTACTACGTGAAAATATGAAAATAAAAATATCTAGCAAAGGAAGTTTCGGGAAAATTACGGTATGGGTTCGAGATACTACAACAGGGCAACAGCAGGGTGTTTACGAACGAAAGATAATGGGCTTTATTTTTTTCCAGCGAAAACAACTTAACTTTTTTTTGTATTATTCAGCACTTTTTTCTTAATCTTGAGACAAGAACTCAGTCAATTTCACGGTTAATTTATCTAAATTATTCGTGGATTATCGTCGTAATACGGTAAAAAAGAATGTTATCTTTCGTTTCGCAAACACCCTAATGTCTTGAAATAATTGTAATCGTTAACAATTCACAATTATTTATAACATTTTCGTTCATTTATTCATTTGATAAACAATAATTTACAAGTGTATTTTATGGTATAATAACGATATTTTAGTACACTATCGTACTTGTTACAATGAAGAATGACTCACATTTATTTATTATTAAATTAACTAGATAATTCTCATATATATCTTCTCTAGCTTTTAAAATGTTCATTAATTAAAAAAAATTAAAATAATTATCAATTCAAAAAAATAATATTTGACTAATTTGAAAATATCAGCAGCAATTAATCAACGTCTGTTTCATTACAATCTTGCTAATGCTCTGGTTTTGTGTCAATATTAATGTCATTCGTATCGATATTTCCATCATTGGCAGATTCCGCTGCTTGATTTTTCATAAGTTCAATTTCATTATTTACCAATCCACAAAAAATATTAACTAATTTTTGATCACTTTTCTCTTCATTATTAGTATTGCTATTATCATTATCGTTATTACTATTATCATTATTCTTGGTTGATTCATCTGTTTTCGATGGAGCAAATAAAAAATAAACAATCGTTTCATTAATAATACGATCATAAAACTGATTTCCCCATTCATTTATTAGCTCTATATTATTATTATTATTATTATTATTATTATTATTATTATTATTATTATTATTATTGTTATTATTATTATTATTATTATTATTATTGTTATTATTATGAATGTTGTAATAATTATCATAATAATAATAATTATTATTATTTTTGTAATTATTATTTTATTCAATACCAGCAATAACAATTTTTTCAATGAAGCTTCTTAATTTATAAAATGTATATATTATTTATAATTATTAGTATAATCATAATAATCATAATAAATAATTATTTATTCTCAATTATTTTTTATATAATTATTTTATAATCAATATTATGTGAATTATACTAATTATTATTATTTTATTATGTTTTATCTTCAGGTCTGTTACCAGCGATGAAAAGTATGATTATGAACCAATCATTAAAATAATTAAATTGGTTAGCAAGAAAACTTTCATTTTTTTATCATTATTTGATGAGCCTAAGTCCGGATCAAATAAAGTGAATGTTTTAAAATAAATGAAAGAATAATTTTTATTATGAATGAAACCATCAAATGCATTATTATTATTATTATTATTATTGTTATTATTATTATTATTGTTATTATTATTATTATTAATAAGTTTGAACAAGAAAATAAAAGATCAAATATCTCTTAAAACATAATTATAATAATAATAATAATAATTATTATTATTATTATTATTAGATTCATTCTAATAATTATCTTGTCGATTCATGTAAAAAATAATATTAATAAGATTGAGCAATTTCTGTTTAAATAATAATTTGATTTTTATTCATCATTTGGTAATTTGAAAATTAGCAAATTTTGAAAATAAAATATTCAAAAATAATGATTTTTGAAATGTTTAATAATAATAATAATGATTGAAATCTAAAATATTTTATATTATTTTTTTATTTTATTATGTTATTTACCATATATTACTCTTTCAACATAAAGTTTATGTTTGTTTTGACTTATTTTCTCATGTTTTTATTAGAATCACTGAAGTTTTGAAAATGAAAATCATTGTTTTTGAAGTGAATATTCATCTTCATCTCAATATAGCTGGCAGCAGCTGGATCCTCAAATCTCCGGCCGTGGTGTTATTGCCGAGATTTTGGTTTGTTTATTTATGATTATTTCATATTTATTTCCAAAACAATAATAATAATAATTATCATTATTTTTATTATTATTATTATTATTATTATTATTATTTATAATAATCTTATTAAATAATATTATTATTCTTTGTAATCAATGCCAGCAAAAAACAGTTTTTTAATTCAAGCTGCTTAATTTCAAAAAAAAAATTATAATTATTATTATTTTTATTATTATTATTATTATTATTATTATTATTATTATTATTATTATTATTTTCATTATTATTATTATCATTGTTATTATTATTATTATTATCATTGTTATTATTATTATTATTATTATTATTATTTAGGAATGGAAATATTCTCAATTATTGAAGAATGTTTTTATTATTATGAAATGGTTATAATCGAATATTAATTATTTTATAGTGTTATTGTGTTGAAATGGTTAGTGTGATTGATGAGAATGATGATATATATGATTCTACATATTATCAATATTTTCATAAAATTTGTTTAACCGTACCCCTGGTACCCTGTATATCACTAAATACACACTTAATTTATTATTTTCTGTTGTTACATAACTCATAACTTACGGTATATAAAAGAAGGTTTTGTAGTGTTTGTGTTGTTAAATACCCCCCTTCCACTTCGTAATTATGTCAATTTTTATTTTTTATAATTTGTGTCGAAACATATAATTATAATGCGAAATAATCATGATTTTTCCAATTTATTCAATAATAATCTTATTTAATTATGAAATCAATCATATTGCATCCTGTAAATGATGTTTATTTCTATATTTAAGTACGGTAGATGAGATATTTTATGTTCAATGAACCATACATACCATTAACTCGCATTGGGAGATATTTACTGCATCACAACTCTTTTAAGTTAAGTATACATACGCGTCTCATTAGTCTTGATATTGTTGAACAATAGTTGATTTTATTATTATATGCCAAAGTTTATAATTTCAAGGGGGGTATAATTATATATTTGTAAAAATTGGAAATGGTCATTGTGTTAACATTGATGATTATTGCTGTGACTATCAAATTCCATGTGACATGTCAAAACCAAATAAACCATGAAATTTGATCACTTAACAATTCGGTTATTGTGGATTGTGGATGTTGTAAGATTTTGATTGTTGAATAAGTAAATGAATGACGGAATGAATATATGAAAATGAATTAACTGAGCGAATCATATAAAGTAATTATAGAAAAGAGGATTAAGCTATAAAACAAAACGTAGCCCTAGTGATATACCTTCTCAAATATCTAGTAGTAGAAAGGGGTTAAAAAACTAGAAATATTGTAAATTGTTAATCAGCTAGTATTGTCAAATTGCATATAGGACCTGATATCACCTTAATCTTGATTCACAAAACTGTATATTACATCAAAAATATTATCCACTCAAGATAGGTTTGACAAAGTCCCAATATAAACCGATGCACATTGCAGAAAGCAAAACATGCGAGTTTTTGGATTTGATTGATAAGTCGACTCCATTTGGATTGAGATTTGGAAACAAATATTACATAACTTATTTTACGTTGAATAGAGTTGTTCATTAATTAATCAATGACGACACATTATTTCTTATATTTGTTTTCCTCTTTTCGTCCAATTCCTCTGTTAATAAAAAGATACAATCAAGATTTTTGGAGTGAAATATTTTGCTGTATTTTCACGAGAGTTAAATTATATTATCAATATTGATTTTGAACTATCTAAACAAGTAGAAAAAAGATTTTTTTAAAATGGCTTCAAAGGTGAGTAACTCTAAACTGTATTTAATATTTAACTGTCATATTTAATTTTATGACTTTGCGTTTTGATGTAAAAATGCGATCAGTCGGATATGTTCTATTGGCAAAAAGAATACCAAAAACAAAATTGGATTTGGTATAATAACATAAATAATCTGATTTGGAGCTGAATAAAATTCTTAATTTAGTTATTATTGTCATTATTCTCGTCTAATCGCTTTCAATTTTTATAAATTCGTCAAATTTATATAAAATCATCAACTTTCATCGGAAAATCACTGAATTATTTATTCCAATTTAATTAATCTTACATTGATATTTCAACCATAATTCTATTTACTTTCAATATGACTGGAGTGATACAATATAACTTGACTAAGGAATGAAACCTATGGCATAATTTGATGATGTATTATTCTTTTTTTATGAATAAGCGAATAATAAGCTCTGTTCGCTATAATTCGAAACTTATGAGTTAATTTGATACCTCGGATTTGTTATTTTTTGTAGGGTGGATCGTATGCTCTCCATGAGGCATGCAGAAAGAGCGATTTAGAGGTTGTTAAGGAGTTGTTAAAGGCTGGAGCTAATGTCAATGAGCCTGACATGGTAAGTTACCTATATATATGTAAAAGTTCTTGGACTAGTGATAAGAGCTCTTTAGGGTCCTCTCCCATGTTTATTATGATAACCAATTTTTAACACGAAGCAAGTGAGATTGTTGTGTGGTAATCTGGTTCTTTATTAAAAGCTATAATTGTATTTAAATGAAATGATTTTCAGTTTTCGTTAATATTTATTAAAACAAACTCGCAAATTAACTTTGAATAAATTTGACAATTATTCCACCCAGATTTGAGAAAATATGATTAACATTATATTATCACATTCATCCAAAGTTTCATTCATTCAAAGTTTCATCCAATATTTACAATAATATTATGAATTGATAAAATGGATGAATAGTTGATTGTTTTTTTTTATTCTTTATTTCAAAATTATAAAATTATTTATTTATTATTCTTTATTCAGGGAAAATTGACTCCTGTTCATATCGCATGTGAGGGAGGTCATGTTGAAATTCTTCGATTATTATTATCGAATAAAGCTAATGTCAATGATAAAGACAACGTAAGTTATAAATATTGAATGAATGAATGAATAAATAATTGTTATGAATGAATTAGATCACATGTACATAAAAGCTAAACAAAAATAAATATAAAATAATAATATGATATGATCATCAAATAAACATTATTATTATTGTAAATTTCATCAAATCAAAATGAGATATTAACAATAATATTATGAATTGATAAATGAATGAATGAATAATTGATAGTGTTTGATGTATTATTTCACCCAAAAAATTATAAAATTGTTATAATTCTTTTTTGATTATTTAGTTTGGAGTGACACCTCTTCACATTGCGTGCTATGAAGGTCATGTTGAAATAGTTGATTTATTATTATTGAATAAAGCTAATGTCAATGATAAACACGATGTAAGTTATAAATATTTAATGAATGGATGAATGAACGAATGACAAATTATACATACAAAGGCTAATAAAAATGATAATTATATGAATTAATGAATATAAAATAGATAATTATAAAAAGCATGATTATTATAATTATGTTTATAAGTTTCATCAAATCTAAATGAGATAGTAACAATAATATTATGAATTAATAAATGAATGAATGGATGAATAATTGATTGTGTTAGATGTTTTAAATTTCAAAAATTATAAAATTATTATTATTATTGTTTTTTGTTTATTTAGGAAGGAATGACTCCTATTAATTATGCATGCAATGAAGGTCATTTTGAAGTGGTTTTATTATTATTATCGAATAAAGCTAATGTCAATGATAAAGACAAAGTAAGTTATAGATATTGAATGAATGAACTAATGAATTAGATCATATGTAACAACAACAGCTAAACAAAAATAAATAATGCTATATGATTGAATTAATTTATGAATAAAATATGATATGATTTGAATTTCAGCAAATAAACATATTATTATAAGTTTCATTAAAGCAATATGAGATTTTAACAATAATATTATGAATTGATAAATGAATAAATATTCGAATGAATAATTGGTTGTGTTTGACGTTTTATTTAGAGAGGAATGAAATCTCTTCATCTCGCATGTCAGGGAGGTAATGTTGAAATAGTTCGACTATTATTATTATCAAAGGGATCTAATGTAAATGATAAAGACGATGTAAGTTATAAATATTGAATGAATGGATTAATAAATGTTATGAATGAATTAGATCACATGTACATACAACAGCTAAACAAAAATAAATATGAAATAATAATTATATGAATTAATGAATAAATATGATACGAATTTCATCAAATAAACATAATAATAATAATAATTATTATTATTATTATATATTATTACACAATTCATTTGAATCATAAATCAACATTTATACAATTAATTGTATTCTTTATCATTATTTCATAATCAAACTATTTTTTTAATTATCATTATTATGATATTTCTCCATTTTATGGCGGATAAGTTTATACAGAATGTAATTACCTTTTGAAATATCATCATTATGCACGCAATTTGCGGGATAATGCATTCAAGTATTATTCTTCGGCTAAAGTTGCGAATGATGTTTCTCAACGTAAATGTTTGTTTTTGTACTAATTATATGATTGAAATGACGATAAAATATGATATGAATTTCATCAAATAAACATTATTATTATTATTATTATTAAAAGTTTCATCACATCAAAATGAGATATTAACAATATTATTATGAATTGATAAATGAATGAATGAATGGATGAATAACTGATTGTGTTTGATGTTTCATTTCAAAAATTATAAATTATTATTATTGTTTTTTGTTTATTTAGAATGGAATGACTCCTCTTCATCTGGCATGTGGTAGGAAAGATTATGTTGAAATTGTTCATTTATTATTATCAAATGAAGCTGATATTGAAGCCACAGACAATGTAAGTTTTTAATATTTTATTGAATAAAGAATGCGGGATTATTTCGATGATTAGGAAATTGTTCATGCAGTAAGAAAGGTCTCATTTGTTTAAGTGAGAGAGAATTGGGTTGTAGTTGTTTTACGATAGTAGCTCTTATTTGCGCTAGTTGACAAATGACTGGATTGGGCTTTTTATATTTAATTTGATGTATTAGATGATTTAATCAGCTTTGCTTATTATTATTATAGGATGGAAATCTTCCGTTGCATTTATCTATTATTAAAAAAGCGATATCATATGATAGCACAGCACCATATTCAAATGAAGAACGGTCCGATTATTCTGATCCTATGATTTGGTTATTATTATCAAAATATCCTGAAGCTGTTCTGTTGAAGAATAATGATGATAAAACTCCATTATCGTTAGCATCTCATGACCAAGCAATGATTTTATTAGAATCAGAATTTAAGCGTTATTTTGGTGATAAACCATCGCTTAAGTCCAACGAGTTGTCAGATGAAAATGTTACAATTTTCAAAGCAGTTGAATATGTTATCATGTCAATTAATAAAGTTCCTAATAATAAACTAATTATTGATCAATTGGTGGAGTTTGTTATGAAATTGTTAACAATAATTTTAGATAATCCGAACAATCGTCTGATTGACCCTAAATCATCTGAAATTTCAAACTTTATTAATAAGATGGAAATAACTCGAACTATTATTACTAAAACATTAGTTAGAGAAGTAATGCGAGACGAGACTAATGGGAATATTTTATTCAAAATCGAAAATCATGATTTTATAATTGAAAATCAAGGAATCAGAAAATTAAAGGAATCAGAGTTCTTTAACTCAATATTACAAAATGAAAGTGAGTTAGCAAAGCTACAATCGGTTGATGAAGCATTGAAGATATTAAAGTTAGCAGAAAAGTGGTCAAAATTCATCGAGGTTCGCTTTCTTTCTAACGTTCTTCACCGCAATAATTATTTATACTTAACAATATTTTAGGTTACGAAGGTTACCGTTTCGATACCAAAATCATCTTTCATACAAGAACTTTACGAAGTAGCTACGACTGATATGCCCAGTTTGGTTACAAAAAAACACGATCCCTCCACTATGCCAATTCCTGAAACAACTTTAAATGGAGCTATTGAGTTTTGCTTGAAATGGTATAAAGAAACGCAAGATCTTATGTGGTTAGATAAGGCAGATTATTATCATCAACATCGGCTAAAAACACTAAGCATTTTAAAAGAATTTGTTGATTTATACCCTAAATCTAAAGTTAATGATTCGGATTTTCCGAGTAGCACATCTAGCAAATCTCCGATCATTAACCAGGATGAAATATTTGGTCCCACAAAAGATCAAAAAACAATTGTTAATATCATAAAAACAGATTTTCATTATCCGCTGATTCGACAAGAACAAATTATTGATGCAAGTACTCGTGAAACAATCAAGTGGAGAGAAATGGTGGCGGACCATATCTTAATCAACCTTCCGGAAGGGGTAAGTCTGGAATCTTTTCATGAAAAGTTGCAAGAGATTGGTTTTGCTGATGTAGAAATTCGATTACAAGCTGTACCATATAGCAATCCATTACATCGACTTTATTTCAATGGAAATTCATGCGACACACTTCCTAACATGATAAAAATTATTTCAGAACTGTTTCCTGGATCAGAACCAGAACCAGATTTTGTTGATTTGGGTGTGTCTCTCAGATTTCCAAACAATGAGAAAGCTAGCAGCTCAGAGGCACTTTTCATGAACGAGGGTAATGCCGAAGGCCTAGAAGAAGATGAAGAACTAATCTTTGATATTTTAAAAACAGATTTTCATTATCCGCTGATAAGAAAAGATAAAGATATCGAATGGTTTTTGGATCGTGTTATTGAATTTTGCTCGAAGTTGTATGAAAAAACTCAAGAACCTGTTTGGTCAGATAAGAAATATTATTACCATCAACATCGGCAAGCAATACTGAGCATTTTAAAAGAATTTTCTGAATCAGATCCAAAATTTAATGATTCATTTTTTTCGCATAGCTTAACTCGTCATCCTGCTAATGAGAAGAGCTCTACTTTTACAAATGCTCTTATCATTGACCAGGATGAAATATTTGGTCCCAAAAAAGATCAAAAAACAATTGTTAATATCATAAAAACAGATTTTCATTATCCGTTGATTAGACAAGAACAAATTATTGATGCAAGTACTCGTGAAACAATCAAGTGGAGAGAAATGGTGGCGGACCATATCTTAATCAACCTTCCGGAAGGGGTAAGTCTGGAATCTTTTCATGAAAAGTTGCAAGAGATTGGTTTTGCTGATGTAGAAATTCGATTACAAGCTGTACCATATAGCAATCCATTACATCGACTTTATTTCAATGGAAATTCATGTACAGCACTTACTAAAATTATAAAATCCATATCAGAAAAGTTTCCTGGATCAGAACCAGAACCAGATTTTATCCACATATTGGCGGCAACAACCATTCATAACAATC
Organism: Epipyxis sp. PR26KG; assembly: GCA_015144975.1. Classification (NCBI taxonomy): domain Eukaryota; class Chrysophyceae; order Chromulinales; family Dinobryaceae; genus Epipyxis; species Epipyxis sp. PR26KG. The sequence continues at coordinate 28,922 of VKHH01005918.1, read as the reverse complement.
AATGGAACTTAAAGGATGAGACTGAAAGTGGTATTAATGTTGAACCTGCCTGGAAAATTGTCGATAAAGCTCCTTCTGAAGTCATTGTAGCTGTGATTGATTCAGGTATATGCACTAATCATCAAGATTTATCGCAATCAATACCAAAAACGATAGAGCATCGTGGAATAAATATCATAAACTTGTTGCTAAATGATAAGTGTGGTAGCAACAAATATGATATTTATGACATAGAAGATCATGACCGAGAAGGGCATGGAACTCATGTAGCTGGTATTATTGTAGCTAACGGGAAAAAAGTTGTTGGTGTGGCTCCAAAGTCGAAAGTTATGACACTCAAATGTCTCGATCGTGATGGTCATTTGGCTTCCGTAGATTTAATTGCTGGTATTGGTTATGCTGTAGAACATCGTGTTCAGATTTTAAATATTAGTAGTAAGTGTTTAGAAAATCTTTCAAAAACTTATGAAGCTCTAGCAAGGGCCAAAGGTGTCATTGTGGTTGCATCTGCTGGCAATTTTGGTAAAGACAATGACAACCCTGATAATTCAATTTATCCTGCAACCTTTTGTCTCAATCACACAGATGAAAATGGAAAACCTAGAGTAGGACTTGATAATATTCTAAGCGTTGCATCAACATCACAATATAGCATGTTGCACAAGGATCATGAGAAGCCGTCTAGCTATGCAACCAACTATGGAAAACAAAGTGTTCATCTCGCTGCTCCTGGCAAAGATATATATTCAACATGTAAAAATGGTTATGGTACAGGAAGTGGAACTTCGCAGGCTGCTCCTCATGTTACTGGAACGATAGCTTTAATTAAATCACGATTTCCTTATCTTTCTTTTCAACACATCATGAATTATTTACGAGCTGGTGTTGATAAAACAGAGGAGCTTGAAAAAACAACTATTTACGGAGGAAAGCTTAATGCGGGAAAAACCTTAATGACCATTCATCACCACTTAAACGAATCCCCAAGTAAAATACCAAATACATCATTTAAAGTATGGATTGAAGATTTTTTAATGAAAGAAGCCATTCATTTATCAAAAATTGCTGAAAAATCCATTCAACATCATTATTCTTCTAACAAAGATAAAGAGAGAATCATTTCACACGCTATGATAAATGCAATAGAAGCTTGGATGAAATCCAGAGATGCTTGTCAATGGTGTCAGGATAAGGAAATTTTAGAGAATGATCAAAGGTGTCGTCAAGAGGACTTGAATAATTTACAAGAAGTTACATATTACAAGAAGTTACAAGAAGTTACAGAAATAAATGTGACACTTTTGCTTACAAAATTATTAAGAGAGCGTGATGAATATAATATAGACAGTATCTATGAAAGTTTTATAACTATGTTGTTTCCTTCTTCTGAGGAAGAGACTGAAAGAGCGATGTCACAAGCTGAAAGTGCAATAATAACTTGGATCAAAATCGGAAATATTTGTCAAGATTGTTCAGATAAAAATATCATAAATAACGATCTCTTCGTATTTGGGCAACAAAAAATTGAACATCAATTGTCAGGCTGGCGTACTAGGGGATTAGATATATTAGATCGCTCTGCCAATGAACTGCATCGGATCGCTAAATGGTCTTGGTCTGATTCTGAAAATAAATGTTATTCAGCAAAATGTGCTTGGAGTCGACTTGTTATATTTTGTTCAACATCTTATACTGAGACTCAAAACACAATTTGGTTAGAAAAACGTGATAAATATGAAAAAAAGAGATTGGAATTCGAAGTGTTAGATGCAACTGTTTGAGAGTATAACTCAAAATGACAAAAATAGAATATATCATCATATAGAACACAAAAGAATAAATATAATGTGTACAATTAGATTCCCGTTTGTTAATTATTTTGTAAAACAATGATAACGAATTATCATTGGTTTATAAACAGATTTAATAATAATAATCATAATAGTTGTGGAATATTAAATTGAATTCTATTGGGGATGAGAAATTGATTATTAATATCATGTAAAAGTTGCTAATATGTTACACCATTATCATTGCTATTGTTATGATATTATCATAAATATATCATGATAATTATTATTATCATCGCGATCAATCGATATTATCATCATTTTATGATATTTGCTGTTTGTTGATAACATTGTTGATGATCTCATATTCGAATAATAATTCTCCGCTAATGGGACAGATAAGGAATTTGATGTGGTTGCATCTATATCTTGAACACCAACTAGTATAGTGGTCAATGTTAAAGTATTTAAATGATTTTAGTTAAGGAAGATTAAAATTATTATTGTTTGACATCATTTCTCACTCATTAAATAGTTACTTGGTTTATTAATTTAATGTTGAAACAGCTTTGTTATTATCATTTGAATGAAGTGGATTAGTCGAAGATGAAACCATTGCTTCAGAAATAAATTTTTCAATGAAATCATCGGATGGAATCCAACGATAACCTGGTTGTGCTTGAGATGGTGTTAAAAAAGATGAAGTTGGATTAATATACAATTGTATTAAAACAAGACAAAGTTGTTGAATATATTCACATTATTTATATGTACGTACCAATTATTGGATTTTTGAAAGCATTTATTCTTATCGAACATGTTGTTGGTCAGTAGAAGAAATATTTTGATAATTTCGATATTGTTAGTGAATTTAGTGAATCGAAATTCAAGCACAGTTGGATAGAGGATAAATGCAATAATGAAATAATAATAATACCGTATTGAAAATATATTGTAATAATAATAATAATAATAATAATAATAATAATGATAATAATAATAATAATAATAATAATAATAATAATATAATAATAATGATAATAATAATAATAATAATAATAATAATAATAATAATAATAATAATTTCTGCTAGTTATTCTACAATGGAGAGATGCATTTATAATAAAATATTGAAGTTTTTCAGGATGACTCATTATTATAATAAAAAGCTATAAACATATTTATTTTGAATTCATATTTTTATTTATTCGGATTGCTCATTGCTCATCTACTTTTATTGATTATTATGTATTATTTATTTGTTTTCTCTGTCGGATGAATTATTATGTATTTGCAATTCTCTAATCGTCGTATATTATGTTACTTTTACTTCACATTTGTCTATTTATTTATGAAATGATAATATTTATTTGATGAACTGTTGGAAGGGAACATGGCATAGCATGGCATGGTATAGCATGGTATGGCATGGTATGACATGGGGAAATGAATCGAAAAGATGTGATATTTCTGTTGAATTTATTTTCTAAAATAATCATATAATCATGATTTATATAATAATGTAACCTCTGCTGGTACATCATTATTAATATCTTCGAACAATTACAATTATGGAAGGAAAGAAGTTATTATAATTAGGATGAAAATTGTTTATTTATTGTAATTAAAAGTAATACAATGGTTTTGTGAATAATGATTATCATATTCAATATTATTATTAAGAAGCATAGCTTTGCCAAAAGTCCGATGCTGGACTACGAATAAGATCATTATGAAAATATGGCCGATGGAGGAAATAAAAAAATGCAGAAAACTCACAATCGAGTGAAGTTTAATGGTTAATTATTTATGAAGTTTACTGGATAAGAAAAATGAAAATATATTACCAAAATTATTATATAATTGTTTGATTATGAGCAATAACAGTTGTGATTGTGTGTGTAATTGAACGTTTGAATTGTATCATTTTGATAATATGTATTAATCCCAATAGATGATATATAATATGTTAATTAGCATAATGTCATCTGTATGGCAAAACGAAGAATGAACAAACTTTACTGGGATATGTTATATTATGTATAGGGGGGAGGGGGGAAATCTAGCTCCAGCAGCATCACATAAAAAGTCGGATACATTTTATTTCATTATATTTCCATTTGACAAAATTATAAACTGTACTTCCTTCTTTTACACATTATAAGTTAGTTGGATAAATTAAGTCTACAAAGTCAATTTTATCAAAAAGGTTTTTGTACTACAATAGATTAAATAAATAGGTACTGTATACCTGGAATTATAAAAGTAGTATTTAATTTTTGAAACTGTGCAAATAAAACGAAATTGTTACTGGAATACTTTAAATTTAAAATATACAGTATGATTATTTTACTATAAATAAAATCATAAAGTCAATCGGAACTCTAACTTTAACTTAACTTACGCAGCTGGGTGCACTACATACAACATACAACACAACATACACAACACTAATCAATTACATCTCCACAAAAAAAGGGTGATGAAGTTTTCTTTTTTTATCGGTATTATTATTGCTGCTATTCCAATGAATATGTTGTTGTGTTATGAAACTGTATCGAAAAGTTATTTAACATCAACAAAACGATTTGCAACGTCTGATGAATATACTAAATATACAACTAATGGAATACAAAAGAAGCCATTATTGGGTAAAATAGCATGTGTTACTGGTGCATCTAGAGGTATTGGTAAAGGAATTGCAGTGGCTCTTGCGATGGAAGGAGCCACAGTCTACATCACCGGTAATTAAATTATTTAATTTGCAACTTGCCCAAAATATTTTATTACGGTATAAATGCTATTAATATTTAATATTAGGAAGATCTTTATCATCAAATTCATTGACTGAAAAATCGCTAGGAGGTACTTTATTAGAAACATCACAAGAAATCCAGGATAAAGGTGGGATAGCAATACCCATTTGTGTTGATCATAGCAATGACACACAAGTACAATTATTATTTCAACAAATTGAAAACTCACACAATCGATTAGATATATTAGTCAATAATGCTTTTCAAATTCCACAACAAAATAGTTATGATAATGATTTATTATATCGTGATTTCTGGGAACAACCAGGTTGGTTTTGGGATAGTTTTATGAATGTTGGTTTGAGATCACATTATATCTCTTCAGTCTACGCATTTCCATTATTAAAACAGACTTCTTTGCTCAACAGCGATAATAATAACCCAATAATAGTTCATGTATCATCTTTTGGAGGTATATCATATTCGTTTAATGTAGCATATGGAGTAGGGAAAGCTGGTGTGGATCGAATGGCTCGTGATATGAGTTTTGAATTAAAGAAGCATAATATAGCATGCTTATCGATATATCCTGGAGTTGTGAGAACCGAAAGAATGGCTGGTAACTATTTTATAAATATTATCATATAATAAAAAATTATGAATACTTATAATTTAAGCTATTGCAGTTATAATAATAATTATAATTATTATTTTGAACTCTGCTATTTATTATCATATTAGCTGCTCAAATATAATAACAGTATCAAAAATAATAAATGTCGTCACTGATTTATTTTTGTGTGACATTAATTGATTTTCAATATATTTACAGCATATATATTATCATTACTATCATATTCTTACCTTATTTTGGCTTGCGAACAAAATATAAATAAACATAATAATAATAATAATAATAATAATAATAATAATAATAATAATAATAATAATAATAATAATATTTTATTTGTTTAGGAATCCTCGATAGTAATGAATGGTTTGAAAAGACTGGTTTGTTGACACCTTCTATTTTCATAGAATCACCATTATTAACCGGATTGGTCATATCAAAATTATATCAAAATGATGATAATAATTTAGAGAAATTATCAGGAAAAGTTGTTGTAACAGCAGAATTAGCAAAATCATTTCAAATTTCTGATCCAAAATCAAATATTATTCCTCCTAGTATACGAAGTCTGAAGTTTTTATTTCCATCCTTATTATTAGGAAACATCAAAAAAACTATTTTTAATAATAATAATAATAATAATATTATTAATAATAATGATAATAATAATAATATTTTTGAGTTTCTGGAAAAGTTGATTATTTTTCTTTCTCCAGATATTTTATTACCCATGTTTGTAATGCAAGGTGGTCCACCAAAGCAATAATTTATATTATAATATTATCTTTTAAAATCATAATAATCATAACAATAATAATCTGGCATAAATTGATAATCAATTAATTTTTATATTAGATTTTTATTGTTTTTATGATTGTATTTCTTGTACTGGTATGTAAGTGATAAAACTTTCACTATTTTCGAATTACTTTACTTCATACTTGGTATAATCATAATATCACACAAGAATATTTTAATAATAATAATAATAATAATAATAATAAAATAATAATAACAATAATAATAATAATAATAATAATAATAACATTAATAATAATAAAAATAATAATAATAAAATTTATTAATTTTATGTTGAAATTGTTATTATATCATCATTGGAACAGATAATATCAATATAAAACTAATATTTCAATTATCCATTAACTATTTCTGGACAAACTTAATCAACATATTCACAGACTGTAGACCTCCTAATAATACCTCACATAATACAATTATAGATATTCTTGTTGTGCGATTTTCAAGTCATGATGACATTGTATATTGAAGAATATTATACTTAAAATAATTCATATAAAATAAAATTCAATCATATAATAATTAGTTAATTATTTAATAATATTTTTTTTACATTATTTTATTATTTCGTTACCTTACTTAATAATCAATTACTTCATTTATAATAATAATTTCTGATTCACTTTCCAATGAATAATCATTATAATTTTCATTTAAAATAATCGTAATGCTTATTACCTGGTTCTGTCAAGTTAACTGTACTAACAGCAGTACTCATACTAGTATCTTATCACTTGGTTACCCTATCCTATACCTTACTACAATAAACTCCTACTTACAACAACTTCTGAACTTATAAACCATATGCATGAAATAATATAGAAATAACTTATGAAATAATAATACTTCACAATAATATGAAAATAAATCTTGTCATACGGTTTTAGTTTAAACTTAACACAATAATAAATAAATCATAAATAATTAGAATGAACAAAATTGAAGTTATGTCAAAAAACATAAAATGAGAGCATGAAGTATCAATGCACACAACCCCCGCAAATACATGCGAAGACACAGTACTCATTTTTAAGTGTATTATAGTATTTTTATAGTATTATTATTATATATCACTAAAATCACTCACACACAGGAAAAATATCTCTATTTTCTCCCATAAACACAGCTAACTACTACAATAAATAGAATCAAACCATGAGGATCCTTTCCTTCCTGCTCAACTGATAAGGAACATATATTAATCGCAAAACCGTAAATCGAATCCTTAAATTACAAATGACTCAACAAGATAACTGATCGACACTTTCATCGTATCAATCATGTTTTTGTAGACGCTCTCCTTAGCTAGTTCAGGAGAGTAAGTATAAAATAAACGGTGTATATTATAAAATAATGAAGGTAAGAAATGATTATATGAGAATGGAGAAGCGATCATTCCATTCACAACTACGAGCTCTTCTTTAGTTACGATCGTATACAAGCCAGCATTGGGAGTAGAGTAGTTGATGGAAATGACAATTTCTTTTCCATTTTTAGTTTCCACACAATTTCCCACTTGAATTGATGCAGCTTGCACTAAGTTCTCAATAAAGTTACTGAGATTATTTTCATAATCACAATTTCCACTGACCACCAAATGCTCTTTAGTAACAGACAAAATATTTCCTGATGCAGTCTCAATGTTGACCAATCCACCTTTCTTGCCAGAAGTGTTTGAAGCATGTGGAATTGTCACGATAGGAGAGTAGACAAATGCTTTGGAAGATTGATTGAATGATAATACCTCATCGCCAATAGCAACCTTACTAATTGCTTTGTTTGACCCATCCTTGACTTGAACCAAAGAATCACCAGAGAAGCAACCACTCGGGCTAGTAGAGTCTGGTGTTGGTGCTGCTGTTGTTGGAGCAGTAGTGGGCAATGCTGTTGGTGCTGCTGTAGTTGGAGCAGTAGTAGGCAATGCTGTTGGTTTTGTAGAAGCAGTAGTAGGCAATGCGGTTGGTGTTGTAGGAGCAATAGTAGGAACTGCTGTTGGACTAGCAGTAGGTGCAGTCGAATCACTCACAGCTATTTAAAATGGAAATGAAAATATTGATTACATTATAATGTAATGAAAAAGATATGAAAAAATCAAAAACTTCTTACCAAGATAAAATTGACTACTTAGCCCAACAGTTCCAACAGGAGCTGTATTACCGTAGATCAATGACGCATCATCATAGTAAAATGGAGTAGACACATCGAAGCAACCAGATAAATCATCTTGTGTCTCAGTTCCACTACAATTAACTGTGTTATAGCTGTATTGAAATGGATAATTGAGCTTAAACGAAGAACCAGAAGAATTGAAACAAAAGTTGTTTTTGTTCCCTGTTGCAGAAGTATATTGAACAGAACAAGAAGAAGGTTGGCTGAAATAAGCATCAACCGTGTAATTGGTGCTTGTAGAAGGAACAGGGAACTCAGAAGTTACAGCTTTATAACAGGTAATGTTGGTTGAAAAGACGATGTCAGCACCTTGCCCTTGTTGATTTGTAGCACAAGATTGATCCACTGTTGTAGTTTGCAATATCGTGTTACATCCAGCATCACTAAACAACTGTACTTTTGCAACACCTAAAATACAATAATAGCAATATATGAGAAAGTAAAAATAGTTAACTATGATCAATTTGTACCTGCTGATGTGCATGTGTATTTTCGAGAAGTTCCAAGAGAAGAAAGACTTGAATTATACTGAACAAGACAAATATTGATTGGATAGGACTGAAAAACAATAGAGTCACCGGAACAAACATCTGGATTTTTGTAATACCATTGCGTAACCCAACCAGGCACCAAAAACAAAAGACTCAATATCGATATTCTGATTATTATTCAATTTAACCAATGATTCCTCTTTGATAACATTCAATTGAACTCTTTCTTCAAATTGTCTAGCCATATCAGCTACTAATCCCTCATGAGGTTTACGTTTGCGTTCAACATTGGTCTCCACTCGTAGCGCTTTCTTTGCATGAATCAAAGTTACCATGCCAACAAAGAAAATATGGGTGACAAAGAAAAACAACATAGTGGACAATTGATGTATGCTGTAACTTTCTCTTAAAATTACTGTAATCTTTCTGTAGCTTGTGAACAATTGTGAGCATCTTGCAGAACAGACAATACAAGTACCGTTAGATTCACCACAGTAGTGTATTTTGAAGCAGTTACAGGCAAAAATCCACTTCTTCTCAAGGTTATTGCATCTCATCATAAAAAGTTGGACAGACAACCCCTTCTTCTTCTTCTTCTTCTCATAAAGTTGGACAGACAACCCCTTTTTAAAATATGTTTAAAAAAAATTAATATTCGAGGTATAGCATTTGGTCTGAGCGAAAATTAGGGTGGTCTCATAATTTGGGATGTCGGACTTCGACCACGGAATTTAAATTGAATTTTTAATCTAACATTTTTTATTTTTTTTAATTAAAATTTAAAACAATTAATATTTTAAACGCTTTATTATTTGGCATTATGATTAATATTTTGATGTATTAAAGTTAGGGAAACATGGACACATGGAAACAACTTCTAAAAATATTAAGAAACGAAAAATTAAAAATCACTACATTTGGGGTGCTCTTATATTTGTGAAAACGTTTTTTTAATAACTATATAATATAGAAATATTCCTTATATCCTTACCCTTGCGCAGAATTTTCCTTGCCTTAAAACTCTTACTTCATGTTTTTTCACACTCAAAAGAGTAAATAATCACACCCATATCATATTATCATATCAGCAGATTTTAAGAAATTTCTTGATATGAAATATTGTTTGAAAAATCGTTTTATGATAGGGTTTGAGCTTCAACACATATATATTTTTGTTGTCATGGAAAATTAATAAACGATTAAGAAGCCATATTCTTAAGTTGCGGTTTAACCCAATATAAATTATTTTTTTATCATTCTAATGGAAGAATCTTCATTTATGATATTTATGAGTTAATGAATCTAATACTTTCAATCTATAGTTAATATATCTAAAAATGAAGTATTTTTAAACGTTTTACGGGAAGGGTTAAGGACCAAGAAATTAGACTAAATATAAATAAGTAACAATTTTTGTTGAAAAATAATAATATCCGATATGAGGAATTTTTGCGATTCAATAATAATGTTATTATTAAAATTATGATAAATTAAATTATTTTTCATCAATCACAATCATTCATAATAATAATAACCAAAATAATAATTACATATTTTCCATAATCTAATGATGCTGTAAAGGCTACTCATTGAAATAATAAAATAAAAAATTATCATAAAATTCATTCCATTTTCATTCGTTCATTCAATCATTATACTATATTATTTTATGAATGAACAATATTTTATTAATTAATGGATGAATTCATATAATTTGATTCTATATTATATAATCCAAGGATGTTTTGGTTGTTTAAGTGCCCAATACTCTAACCCATCATATCCTAATTCTTTGTTTCCACTCATAACAATAATATCAACTAATTCCTCAAGTGAAGAATTTGGTTTTATTTTTCCAAATGCTAATTGAGTAGCTAATGCTCTTAATGCTTCACCAATCAACTTATTAGGCACTGTATTGAAACGAACAGCCTGAAATAAATTAATACAAAATAATTATGATTATAAAAATATAAAATCAAATAATAATAACAATAATAATAATTATAACAATCATAATAATAACAATAATAATAATGATAATAATAATAACAATAATAATAATGATAATAATAATAAAAATATAATAATAATATTACATATCCACCGTTTCACTTAATTTTTCTGAGTGACATAATAATAAAGCAATAGAGGCTATGAACGACTTAACACAGTAATGGATGTACAGCTGTATCAAATATATTATTAATTAACTGCTGTTACAAAAAATTCGTTGTGCATTTAATAATTTTTAAGAGTTTTTTTAATAGAAAAGATTGATACTTTATTAATATTATTATTTTTATTATTATTATTATTGTTAAATTAAATAAAAATTGGTCCGATTATTAATTGTGATGTATGGGATATTCATTAAGTATTATGATACTACAAGCAGTATGATAGTCTTTTACGTTAAACAGCTACACTAATACTATAATAATTATATTAATATAATAATATTAACTTACCAATGATGTATATATTGTATTTGGTAATATATATTTATATTGCATAATATTATGTTTATTATCTTTTATATTAGCATAAGCATAAGTACATGCTTCTTCAATACTATCATATTGTTGATCTAGACTTAGTTGGAATCGAGCAATTCGATCATTTATTCTTGCTTGTTCATGTGCAATTGCAACTGTCTCATTATTTATGAGGTTAGAATCATATAAACTTTTGAATTTATTTCCAACTGGATATGGCATATTATAATAATTAATAACTTTATTAAAGAAATCTTTTATAATATAATTATCAAATTGGAACCAATTACTTATTATTGTTGGGATGATATGAGATCGGGAAAAGGCTTTACTAGCTTCATTTTCACTTTCATCCAATAATTCAAATGAATCTTTATCATAGTTTTTGAATGTTGATGTGAGGAAAAAATCCTAAAATAATAATAAAATATAATTATTATCATTATAAATAACTATTATAAAATAGATTATTATTATGATATAAATAAGAAATATGATACAATAAAATAATGTATATTATTAATAAATTAAATATAGATTTATGATAATATTATAAATAATAAAAATATTATTTTTATAATTGAAGCTAATATTGGTTTTCGCTGGCTTCGAAAATAATTTAACATTCATCCTCTCAGAAATAATCCAGGTTGACATCCAAATTTTCATTCATTACACATCGTTATTTCAATCCCAATTATAATTACAAGCAAATAAGCAAATGACATGAGTGGCCTGGTCCAAGGAATCATAATCAATCAGGACCTGTTGTTGATGGTTGGGATTGATATAATAATATTATCTCATTTTTATATATGAAAATTATTGAATTAAATATATTGGTTTTAATTAGTTTTGAAACTAAGTCAACATTCGTCAATTAATAAATCATTATTTCATTCGTCAATGTTGTCATCCGAGTAGTTTCCTTTCGATCACATATCATTATTTCAATTCCAACCATCACGTAACATCTTAAAGGACGTGAGTGGCCTGGTCCGGAGAATGAACATCACAATCAATCAAGCAATTGAAAAATGTCTATTTGTCGATGATTAATTGATTGTGATTCCTCGGTCCTGGCCACTCATGTGTTGGAATAAAAATAAATAAAATGAATAATAATATTAAGATTATGTACCTTTTTTATTATATTATTTTTTACGAAACCAGAATTGACTAGCACGAGCCCTTCAGATGGAGCTATAGGGAAATGTATGAAATATGGTATTTGCAAAGCTGCATCTATTGCATATTCAGGAACTATCCCATGGACAGTAAGCAGAGCAGCACTAACCATTAACCTTATTTGACTACAAAAAATATTATGATATTAACAATAAAAAATAATTATGAATAATTATAAGAGAAATTATCTGATGATTATCTGTGCCCTTCCTGATTTCCATATGCTAATAGATTAATAATACAATTTTAATTTTTGGCAACAAATTGAAAAATCATTATTAAATTTATGTGACCATAATAATATGTACAACATAGACCGTCCTTCATCATGAAGTAGAAATGATACTTACTGAAGTAGAAATGATGAACCTCTAATGCGAATACATATCATATCTTCCTTAACATCGTTATGATTATGATTATAATGGTGTGCCTTGCAACAAAATATGACCGTTCTGACCTTATTCAACATGGATCTGTCTTTCGGAATCCAATCAAGTGACGATCCTTCCACAAAATCATAAACATTACTTTCCATTCGAATATTAGTATATAATCCTATGGGTACTTTATCAGCTAATTCAAAATCTTGGTGATTATTAATAATTTCTTCTTCCTCCTCATTATTTTCATCCTCTTCCTCATCACTAAAATCTTCAACTATTCTTAAATTATTATCATTATTTTTTGTTCTCTTATCATTACTATTATTATCAACTGTTTCATTTTTATTATAATTATCTCTTAAAGCTTTGGCACCTAAACGATGAAAATTATGAAAAGAATGACTTCCTTCCATTTTCTTTAATGCTTTATTTAGTTTATCAACTGCAGTTGAAATATCCATTCCAACAGGTGAACTATTCCCTTCACTACCGATACTATCATGTTTCCACAAATGATACGGTAAATTATGAATATTATAACCATTTTTCTTATCATTTTCATTATCTTTTAATTTATTTACAAATATATTCTTTGTCAAAATACTAGCTGGGAAATGATATTCATATTCTCTCCAAGCGCAGGATTCTCTGGCGCGAAATCCTTTATTCACACGAATACATGATATTATTTGAATATTTTTCGGTAAGTATTGATTAATTAATGGAGGAATTTGTTTAATATGATGAAATTTGTAAAGATTAAAATCATTATCAACTACATTAACTGGAGGTAAATATTCATTTTTTATTTCTAGTTTCGCTGATATGACAATTCTTGCAGCATGAACTCCTTTATCTGTTCGAGATGACCGACTCCACGCAATTTTTGATAGATTTATCGCATTACTTTCTGATAGAAAACGATACATATTCATTAATAATTAATAATAATATTAAGACGCGTCCGGACACACATAAGATTATCATAGTACCAGTAATATCATAATAGTTTTAATTTTACCTGATATACATCCTGATTTTATCAATGCCTCTTTAAGTTCATATTCGATTGTTGGTAATTTTGAATTATCACTGATTTGTAATCCATAATAACCAGTTCCTACGTAAGAGCAAACCAATGCAACCTTCCTCTTGCTGTATGTAGATCTAGATTCATTCACCATATCAAATCCCATGACTTTCGATCTTAATTTGCTTTTTTGTTCCACATTATTAGTAGTTTTACCAGATCTTGAGTGATATTGCAAAACACGATTGCAATTTTTCCAGGCGTGACCATGTTTATGTACAATGCTCAACATCAACACGATGATAAAAATAAATCTATTACCGGGATATTTCACACTAAAATTTGCATCAAATAGCATATAACTTTTCCTATGAATGATCAGAAGAGCTTACCAATAATCAACACCCCTCTATTCAACACAGGCAACAGGCAGTAAAGCCAAGTCTTTATGCAAATAACTTTTGCTTGATTGGTACAAAAACGAGTCAGCAGCAAAAGAAATTCCCGGCGGTTCGAACGTTCCCGGTTCCTGGTTCGCGTTTCGTTAATAAAATACAAATCCCGGAATCTCCTTTCAAACACAACAAATTTGTAGTGTAGTAGCTTTTGTATATACCGGTATATATATATCATACTTTCATACTGTATTTTTATAATAAATAATACTGGAATACTGTAATAACATCCCTAATAAATGCGATGGAATTTTGATACACATCCCACACAAACTCTATATCTCTGTATCTTTCAATAAATTTTCCAATTTTCTACTGCTTTTAAAATTTTGCTGTCGGTCGGCAAATCACTAGTCGGCAATATGGAAACTAACAATCAAAAATTAGAATTTGATCCACCCGAATTTTGGTCATTTCGGCCATTTTTCACGTAACAATTTTGATTTTAATAATTGAAATAACTAGTCAACAAATTAATTGTTAAAATTATTCATAGAATACAGCCGGTACAAGCAACAAAAGAAAAGCAATTGAAATTATGGCGTGAATTAGTTTTACAATATTGTATGTATCATAATATTTATCGATTAGTTCCTACTACATTCTCCTACTTTACAAATAATACCATCGATCGATCTTTATCGCCAGATGCAATTAATGAAGTAGTATTATCCTTGATTAAAGCAGGTTTTATAATAATAATGTTCAGTAAATATTCTCAGAATGAAAGTTTGAAAACTCATTTTTTGTATAATAATTATTATGATTAGGAAATGCCGAATGGGAAGATGCTTCCAATACAACACTTATGATAATCTGGAAGAATCCAGAAATAATTGCATCTGAGATATATACATTTGCAAACACATGTGGTGAACCATTAGGAACTGTTTTCACTCTTTACGAATTATTATCAGGAGAAGATTATCAAAACACAGGTACCCCTCATTATCAACTGAAAATGTTGATAAATATTATATATTAATTTTTTATGATTTGTTTCACATCATATGACTGCTATTGTGATTAATTATATAATAATATTATGACTCAACAATATTATCATAATATTATAATATCAAAATATTAATATTCTAATCTCAACCATATTTATTATTTTTATGATATTATCTTAAAGCTTTATCAAGCTGTTAATAAATTACTGACGATATAATAATAATGATGAAAATAAACAGTAATGATAATTGTAATGATAAGTATTATTATATTTTCATAGCTTTTTATGGAATTGATCCAACAATATTTAGACGAGCATTACAAGTATTAGAAACGAATCGAAAAGTAAGTATTACATAATAAATAAATTATTTAATTATTCAATAATAATAATAATAATAATAACAATAATAATAATAATAATAATAATAATAATAATAATAATAACAATAATTATTTTAATATTTTTTTTATGTTTTATTATTATTATTTAGTGTCAGCTTATACGTGGAGCAACACCAGATGAAGATGGAGTGAAGTTTTTAGCTGTTTGATTATTCATAATTCTCATAATAATTATTTTCATATTTTAAAAATGTATTAATTTAAATAATAATTTACTCCTCATAGTCACTATGCAGTAACCTCTTGTCTTACATTAGTAATATAATCATTATTTTCAATAATCAATTCGGTTTTATTATCATTAATCGCATCGATTATTTACGGTAGTTGAAATGTGGTCATGAGATATGGTCATTAATTAATTTTTACATGAGCACTTCTAAGGCTTCACTCTCACTTCAACTCATTCGATTTGTTGAACTTACCTTTACCCCCCTCTCCATTTATATTATCATAATCACTAATGATGGTTACTTGTCTTATTTATATTATTACACACATCATAATAATTATAAATCAACATTTATACTTTTTAAACAAAAATATTATAAAAAATGTTGTCAATTATTAATTAATGAATGAATCAATTAAAAGATGGACTAACAATAGAATGAACAATCCCTTCCTGTATCTTAATCAAATAAATAAAATCCTAAAAAACACATTTCAAATCTTCCATTTATACAAACTAACTTAAATCACATCACAAATAAATAATAGTCACTTTGTCCCAGTAACACACTCTCTCCCGAGTGCACGTATCATCCGGTATTAGAGCCACATAATAAAGGATTCGATGTAACAAACTTTATTATTATTATTATTATTATTATTGTTATTATTATTATTGTCATTATTATTATTATTATTATTATTATTATTATTATTATTATTATTGTTATTATTATTATTATTGTTATTATTATTATTATTATTATTATTATTGTTATTATTATTATTGTTATTATTGTTATTATTATTATGCTGAAAATGAGAATGAATCAGATCTTGATTTCAACCCATTATTATTACTATTATTATTATTATTATTATTATTATTTGAGTTATTATTATTGTTATTATTATTGGCGGTTTCATTCGATGTCGTTGCTCCTAAGAGAGGTTCAGTCACACTCGCATTATTATTATTATTAGCATCATTTGGGTTTGATTTGACTGATCCGAATGATAATGATTTCTTCAATGATGTTTGAATGGTAAATGATGTTTTTTGATTCATCATATTTTTATAATTATTATTATTGATATAATATAATTGTAATAATAATAAAAAACAAAAGCCCCCTGCCGCAATTAAAGAATATTTTCTAATTGCATCTGCTAAATTATCCGCCATAAATAAACTATTTGATAATTCTTCAGCATCAGAATCTGGTAACACAACCCCTTCTGTCACCCATCCATATGGGAAGAATATCCCATCATCTCCATTTTGAAATGACCAAGTCGAGGGTAGACTCAAACAATTGAATAATGGAGTTAATGTAGGTAACTCACAATTAATGGAAGAAGGTAAAGGTAAGTCAACCTATGATGAAAATATAATTATAATAAAATAATATCAAAATGTAATGAATTAATAAAAGTTATTCTAAACTATTTATTATATTAAATTATAATAATATTCATCATTATCATAATTTAAAAATTCATTTTTAATTTATTATCATTATATTAATTATTAAGAAGCTATAATTATATTGAAATCATAATCGTTGGTGCTGTAACATAATATTAATCTCACAATTAGGGTTATGATGTAACAGTACTGGAGCAGCTCTAACATTTTTAATAAAAATGATCGCATCATAATAAATGATCACCCGGAATTATTCTTGCTGAATCAAGCGAGGCATAATGTATGGAAATTCAATTGTTGATGGTGGAGATAATGGATGAAGAGTTATAGAAAATATAGTTTTTGGTATTATTACAGTAGTGATTGTGCTGAATTAGACGACGGTTTTCCCTAGTAAGAATTATAAGACGGTATGGGTGGATATTTTTGACGGAAATAATGGCGATTTTCCGGTATGCTATTCGGTAAGTTTCATAATGAAATAATAATAAAAATAACAGTCACCTCTTCTTTGTAATTAGGTAGATGTGATGTCAAGTTGAACAGCGAGGTGAGATTATAACATAATTCTTGTGCGGTTGGTAAAGCATCCGGTGAAAGGGTAGGTAATGTCAAAGGAGTCATGTGATAAACAACTTGAAGACTCTTTTGGGCTCGAGCAAGTAAACCGGTTTGTGGCTCCATATCCAAATAGGACGAATGCTTCTCAGGATCAGGATGCATCCCTATTATTATATTATCATTATTATTATAAGCTTTAAAAAAAGGAACGGAAGGATGTAATAATCACAGAATTGTATTATTGCACACTATAAGCAATATCTTCCAATCAAACTCAAGATCATTAATTAATTCATGACAGAAACTCATCAAAATCTTAATTAAATTTCATTTTATAAAACACTTTTATTATACTATTATAATTGTTATTATTATTTTTTATAACTATTATTATGGTTACAATAAATATTATTATTAAAAAATATAATAAAATATTATTATTAAATAATAATAATAATTATTATTATTATTATAATTATTATTAAATATTATTATTATTATTATTATTATTATTATTATTATTATTATTATTATTATTATTGTTATAAATATAAAATATCATTTTAATAATAATTATTATTGTTATTATTATCGTTATAATTATAAATAATTATTAACCTGTCACAGCTTCCACAAGTCTTGGATCACCATTAAGAAAGTGAGGGAATGACAAGAAGACAGGGACATTCACAGCTTTTGTCAAATTGGCCATTCCTGACGGTCCGAAATAATAATAATCGGCATTAGGAGGATATGTGGAAGCATTGCTCATGTCACGCGTCTGAATGGTGTATCTTCGCACTGGCACACCTCCCCAATCTGCTGTGGCATATTGCTCGATATAGCATGACCGGTAAATATCAGATATGTAAACCTAACATTATTAATAATAACAATTAACACAATAATAATTAAGTATCATTTTTATAAATTAAGCATTTGATTAAAATAAATTGTTCTTGTTTGCATTTTATAATTTTAATTTTAATTGCATTATGTTATAATATATACATTAAGAAATAACAATAATAAAATAATGATAATAATAAAATAAAAATAATAATTACTTGTAATTTATCAGTTTGAATAGGTCTTCCAAACATTTGCGCGTCAGTTCCTTTGATTCTATTCGCTACTTCAGTTCCATATGGCTGTACGTAGCCAGCACTAATGGCTTCTTCATCCGTCCAATCATATTGGAACTTCGCACAAGCAGGGAACTGCTTCCCTTCTACATATTCTGACTCGTTTTGACTATTCATGGGAGCAATACAAGTCCACAGAGATGACATGTTGCTATAACGGACATATTGTGACACTTGTTTCATATTCTTCTTGCCTAAAAAATAACAATAATAATGATATCATAAGAATTATGTGTGAAGAAAAATATTTCTTTTGACTAATAATTACTATTATTCAACAATTTACGGCAGTAATGTTAATCGTCATAATAACAATTCGGTTTAGGAGCAAAGTTAAAAGATAATATGAAACAGGAAAATATTAGACTTGTAAATATCAGAGATCATTTGCGGAGGAGGGGGTAGCTTTCTTCAAATTAACTCGTAGTTTGTACTAATTTTTATTTCAAACTATTTCAGAAAAAAAATATTTGATTATTTTTCATCTTAATTCAATACTATTTTATATGATGTGCATTATAATATTACCAGTTTTGAAAGTGTCCGGAGCCCTTCTTCGCCTGGTATCTTCGATAGTTGTCCAATTGACAGCTGATCCTGGGATAGCAGCTGACCATGGAATACTAATATTAGGATTTGATGCTTCGATAATATCAATTATAGACAACACTTCCAACATGACCGGATCATTCAGCCAACCGAACCCTATAATTATTGAATTATATAATAGTATTAATTAATTTAACGATTTTGTGAATCAGAGGAAATTATGAAAAATTATGAAAATTATGATATTCGATGTGATATCGATTATATTGACGTGTGGCTCTTAGCAGTGGTGATTGAATTAATTTCAAAATAATGGAAAACTCAGAGAAAAGGAGTCGTTAGGTGAACTCATTGGAGATTATTTTCTTTTCATTTCACAACAATAAATCATATGATTTTTGATTTCCACACTAAGCAGTACTCGGCTAATGTGACGTCTGTTCCTAATAATAATAACCATGACACTGACTGTGACGAGGAGCTGTTTGAACCGATGATTATAAATAATTATTATTGAATATAAAAGAAGAAAAGGGGGTTGGATGTGCAATGCATTGCTACTTACATGCATCGAAAGGGTTTGTTTTCCAAAAAGGAGATATTCCACTTTTGACATTACATAATAATGTCTTCATGATCAAATCAACTGGAGCAGATTCATCGACAAAATCATATAAACCCTTTTCATTATAATAAAATGGAAAATAATTAATGTTTTGATTAGGAAAATAGAATTAGGTTTAGTAGTAGTATATTCATTGTGAATCTAACCTGGAAAAAGGTGTTGACGGATACTTCCAAAGTAGTAATTTTGTTTTCAATGTCTTTTTTCTTGTCATCCGGAAGATGTTTCATTTTGTCGATTTGATCATATAATGTGTACAGAGCACCTTCAATTGTCTTCATAGTATTGCTAATTTTGTCCTATCATAATCACAGGTAAATAATGGAATCAATTAACAGAAATAAATGAACGAGAGCTTATTACATAATAATAAAAATAGACAATATGATCAACGCATCTCTCTCTCTGGTGTCGCGCATAATGAGTGAAATCATAAAAAATGCGAGGAACAGTGCAATCATTACAAAGAAACAGAGGGAGAAATGCTTTTAACATATCTTACCGTCACTTTAGTATTTAAAAGATCTGAATAATATTGTGGTATAGCTCCTAAAAGATATTGGAATCCAATCACTGTTGCATACGGAACTGTGACAGAATCACTTAATGACAAGCCAGGAGCTGATCTTTCTTTATTGAATAAATAATATTTTTGAGTATTATAAGTGACAGTATCACCATCATCTGTCCAAACAATATCAAATTTATTAAAGTACTCATCAAATGCATATGGTCCTTTCTCTACAACAACTGGTTTGGCACCTTGAAGGATTTCATTGGGATTTTGCACATCAAACATGTACAAGTCATACGTGACGTGCATCTAAATTATACAATAAAATAAATAATTCAAAGAAACTCAAAACATTGGAATATCATCTTACATCTTCACTTCCAACGTTTGATTGCCAAGCAGAATATTCTGCAGCATTCGGCGAATCAATCACAACTTCAGAGTATATTGCTGAATCTACGTAAGCATATATTACCTACACAACAAAATAAAATAATAAAATTGAGGGCAATTATAAATTAAATAAATTGGTATTCAAAGCATTTAATAATCACTGTGTGTTACAAGCTTTACCAACGGAAGAATAATAGCTGCGATCAGCGCACTGATCATAAGAGAAAATAATCCGCAAACATTTGCTTGTTCGTATGTTTTAAATGTTCCACAAACAACTTTTCCATAAAGCATTCGACGCTTATTACAAGTGTTGAGGCAACATGAAAGTTCGTCACTTTCTCCATCTTTATCATCGTGTTCATCTGGAATGGAATCATCAACAAGATATTTTAAAAGAGAAGGATATAAAAGAGACATTTCAACTCATACAAAGCCTGACTAAATTTACTTATCAATACAAGCAAATTTTATTATTGATTAAATTTTTAGGTCTAATAAATTTGGAATTCCCTGGATTCCAAACCTAATCATTATTTTATATTTTAGTTTATTTGGTTATTGCAGTATTTTTTTATTTTTATGTAATAAAGTTATCGGCGGTGATTTTTTTTGTGTCGGGGTGGGGTGGTTGGTCACATTGTCACATTATATTATAAAAATATATATATTAATAAATACTGCATAACTTTATATATGTTTCATCGGATTCTTTTAAAATTACCAGTTTAACTCCACCATTTCTATCCTTAACTTCTTATTCAATACTCTGACATTATATTTAAAAAATCGACCGAAAAATAGAAAAAGAGAATAATTAACTTTAACGTTAGAATTAAATTCACTACCATAGAATTATTTCCACGAGTTTTAATATTAATGAATGAATGATTATAAAAACGAGTATCACACAGCCTCACACTCCACACACAGCAGTCCAGGATTTACTTTATTTGATTTGCTCAGATTCATTCATTCAATTCCATTCTCCACATTCTTCAATCTTTGCTTCTTTGTAACAATTAATTAATTAATTACAGTATAACTTTACTGAAACTTTTACTCACATTAGAATTACTAGCACTAGCACCTACAGTTAAGTAAATTATATCGTCTTTTTTATTGAAGAATTGAACCGCGGATGAGTAATTGATTCTAGATTCTAAATAATAAATACTATTGTAATTGTGATTAATACAATGGGATACAATCTATTCAGCCATCCACTCGATCTCCAACCTTAAAACTTAAAACCAAGTGGAGCACCATCAACTTCAACTGCTTCATCTCCAACCGTCACACCAAGTGGAACTCTATCTGCGACACCTTCATCTCCATCCTTCACACCAAGTGGAACGCCAACTAAAGCTTCTCCATCCTCGCTCAGTACTTGCCAGTCAGTCTTCACCGTTTTCTGTAGTTATTCCTGAAGGTGTTACACAAATACCAGATAATGCTTACATCTCATGTACTACTCTTATTTCAGTGACCATTCCAAATAGTGATAGTGTTTCAATTATTATTGTTCTATAAATGTACATCATTATCATCTGTGGCTCTTAACAATGGATTGGACAAGGTGTATTTATCCGTACTGCCATCACACCAATTGTTATTCCGAATAGTGTCACAACTACTATTGCAAGTACTGTATTCTTGGGATGTTCATCATTATCATCTGTGACTCTTGAGACTGGTTTGACAAGTGTTGGAATTATTTATTATTGCTAGTGTGAAGAAGCTAAGTGCAATATCCTGATTGTGTTAGGGTTTAGAATGATTTATATTTTATTATGATTAAAAGAAATTTTAAGTTTTATGCAGTGGTTGCTCAGATACGTATCTCAAAAACTACTGCATCAAACTTAAAATTCTTTTAATCATCAGTTAATTGGCTTTTGATCGCAGGATGTTATGACCTGATGCTGAATTATTGAGTGCATGACTTATTCTACTCATGATAAAGAAACAACACTTCTTTTTTTATTTAATGATTTATGATGATCGTCATTGTATGTGTTGCGATGATGTGTGCTGGTCTAATCAAACAAATGAGAAAAATCTCGCAATTAATCATGCACTCTGCCTCGTTTTGTTATGTAGAAAAGTGATAAGTGATACTTTGAAGTTATAATTTTCTCTGATTTTAAATAATCAAATTACTCCTCCTTACGAGCTAATTTTTTAATGGAAATAAAATAAAAACAATATCAGCAATTGTTACAATTGGGTTGTTTTCTAAACAGCTACTGAGCAAACGTTTAAAGTTACTATCTCAATTCTGCTATTGCTAAACAAAGCGTCTTGTATTGCAACAATTAAAAAATGCAAATTTATATTTGAGCACGTGCAGAGAAAAGTCTACGGGTAAAGAAAAAATGAAATGCTCCAAAACATATAATCATAGTTGTTACTGCGAGATGTAATTGCTTAGTCTTAAATTGCAACAATTAAACTCAAAAAAAATTAAGTCACACAGTGCAAATTGATACAAAAGCAAAGCTCTTCAAGAATTATCAACAAATAACAAAGGTCATTTGTGCAACGATTCTCGTGAAGCTAATCCATATTAGCTTCCTATCTATATTACATAGTTAAATGATATTGTTGTTAACATAAATAATCATATTTAATAAGTTTGATATTTATCATCATTATTTTAGATTTGATTCACGATAAAATTTGTCTAAATTGATCTATAGAACGAGCTTATTTAACATGATATGATAATAAATATATCTCTTACCATATACATCATTCTACAATTAATAATTAAATCCTTGAACGAACCAATTTACTTCATACTCTATGCTAAATTACGCTTGAATTTTATTAGCAAAGAATTCTTTTTTGCGTTGATACAATGACTATATCCTGAATAAAACAAAGTTGGTGAACCTACTGATGCACAATCCACTTTCTGCCATAGTGTTATAAGTTAGACTATCCAATCCATTAAGATCACCTAAATATTGGATTTAAGCTCTAACCACCGTACAAACATAAAATATTTCAGCTTTTTTAATGGTTTTGACAGAATGCATTCGAAATGAAAGAATTGGACAATGAATGATTGAATGATGAATAATATTCTTTCGCCGCATCAAAATTAGCACATAAATTGACTTATTAGCATTTATAAACAAATAAATTCATGATGTTATCATACTATTATGATGTTATGATCTAAAAATGTGAAAATGAATTCAGAATGTCAACTCGAGAGGTCGGTCGGGTCATTATTATTTATTACACCCAAAATAAACCCCTGCTGTGGGGTTTAATTTTGCCTCATTATATTTTAAGCCTTTAATAAATTAATTAATCCATGTACCGGTACCGGTACAGTAATTGTATGTTATTAATATATTCATATTGTGATTAATCCAATCATTTGATTCATTTGTTAGCAGTACTATTAATCAACAAATCAACAAATCAACAAATTTGACAAAATGACTACTTCTAATAATAAACCAGTAATGGAGTGCAGCATATGTATGAGTACTGACTTTTATTATGATGAACAAGGTGGATTGAATTGTAGATATTGTGGTACTCAGTCTCAAGAATATATCGACGAGTCATTTGATGTTGAGGACAATGATATATTTCTGACAAGGTTTTCTAAAACAACTCCGAAAAAAAGAAAGAGTATTGATGGAAGTGGCAGTGAAAGTAGTGGAAGCGCATATAAGCGTTCTAAATTAAAGGGTAACTCTAGAGCTATGGATGAAACAAAAGAGTCTTTTCAATTATTTTTACAAATCTACCAATACTGTTTGCGGTTATTATTAAAAACCACTATTGAATCACTATGTAAAGACATACCAATAAAATCTTCACTTCAATATGAATCAACTTTGAAACAATTATGGATAATGTATTTACATTTTTGGTCCATATCCGTGACAGGATGTGATTTCTCAACTTCGCTTAAATCCAGACAAAAATGCAATTGTCCTGATGTTCATAATGCACATCCACTTTTTTTATCAAAACCATTATTGTTAGGTTTCGTCTATTTAACTATTCGAATTCATCGATTACCTGTCCCACCTTCTATGATTGTTAGGTAAGAATAATATTATATCTAAATGAAGAGAACTATTCATTAAATACATGTTATAGGTTGATCGAATCAGGTGTCATTTGCTATTCAACAATTTGGGAAAAAATACCAGATTATCTGAAAAAATCTATTTCAATCATCCCTGGCTATCGAAGATATATCAAGTTTTTCAATCCTTATCGTTTAAACTTAGCAACATCTTATAATATATTATTTCATACGATTTCACTTGGACAATCAATTCATATCAATATTCCACCATTAAATTGTCATGCTATTGCTTATCGATATATTCAACAATTAGGATTACCATTTTTGGAAACATGGAAAAATTATATTTTTATTATTCGATTTTATAAATTATATATTAATAAAGATATTCATTATGTATTAAAAAAACGATCAGAATATCATCATATATCAACTGCAGTAGGTGATGCCACTACTTCTCATAATGATATAATACAATTAAATTCATTAATTAATTTAAAAAATTATATTCAAAAACGAATTGTTATTTATGAAGAACAACATTATGAAGAAAATATTATAGCATGTGTTATGATGGCTTGTAAAATGTGTTCTCAGTGGTCGAATTGGTCATTAGTTCATAAAGATGCTTTGAAAAACCCATTAAAAATGCCATATCATATAAATAAAGTAAATAATATAACAAGAAATAATTTATCATTATTTTTATTTCAAACAAGACAAATTATTCCTCATTATTCATTATCAGAATATAAACGAGAAGAAAATGATTATCGATTTAATTCTGTCATATCAAAAATATTATCAACTCTTCAAACAAATAATAATAATAATAATAATAATAATAATAATAATAATAATAATAACAATAAAATGCCTTGGATTAATTCATCCATTAGTACATATGATAATAGTATAAAAATGAATGATTATATTTTACAACCTCATACTTTAAAAGATAATACTAATATACCTACATCGATTCCATTGAGCTTGACAAAAGTTGTTAAAAAAGAAAAAGTAAACAAAAGTGTTATCAAACAAGAACAAAAATATTTTAATAAATTAGATGGTTCTTCTAATTATCGACATTTAAATAATGCAAAGAAAGGAAATTATGATAAATGGAAGGATGTTGATGATGACAATAATAATAATAATAATAATTTTAATAATTGTAACAATTTTAATAACAATAATAACAATAATAACAATATTAGTGGAGATGAAGTGGTGCATTATGTTAGTCATGTGAGATTTAACGATGATACGACAGGTTTTTATCATCAACAATACACTTCTTTATTACTTGAAAGATGTGCACAGTATCTTCATGTGTTTCCTTTAATTATTCATAATCGATTAGAATTATTGGAAGAGCAACTTTTGGCTTTAGTATCAAATGGAAATAGAACAAAGAGAAAAATATGGAAAAAGAAATCCGATGTTACAGATAATTTTAATGATAATAATGATAATATTAATAATAATAATAACAATAATAATAATAATCCATTTAAAATGAAGCATCATTTTCGAATGATTCCATCATTTCAATCATATAAAAATAGTCTTCATTCAGAAATGAGACTCAGTCAATCTAAAACAGAGCGCTTAGCTTATAATGAATATAATAAATTATATTTATATGAAATCTCATCATCATGCACATTGCCAGTGTTGAGGTCATTAGGACTGATTCATGCTTTAGATGATGATATTATGGATGAAATTGACAATAATAATATAGTATCTTCTCCGATTAATTTCGATAGTGACAATGATTTACCGTTAACAAGGGCTTCTATAAATAGTGAAGGGGAGCCTGAGGAAGCATTTGAAAATAATACGATTGTTTCAAGCACTGTCAGTCATCATAATCATGATTTCTATCATGATAATGATAGTCAATCAGGTGCTGAGCAGTCAGTCATTACTGATGATAATAATGATGATCGTAATTTTGATGATAGTAGTGATGATGGAAATGATGAAAATGATGATGTTAATAATATCAGACAAGATTCTCATTTATATTCTGATGATGATTTTGATCCTAATTTATAATAATATTTTGGTTATCATATTTTCCGGTTTATATTCCCTGGGGTCATTTGAAATTACAGTCATATATATAAATTTGATTGAGTTATATTATTTTGTTAAATTTTGATCACTATGAATATTTATGAAC
This sequence comes from Epipyxis sp. PR26KG, assembly GCA_015144975.1. Lineage (NCBI taxonomy): Eukaryota > Chrysophyceae > Chromulinales > Dinobryaceae > Epipyxis > Epipyxis sp. PR26KG. Next base: position 1,703 of record VKHH01005918.1, on the reverse strand, counting down.
ATTTATGAACACTGACACTGTGTTAGAGCTTAAACAATAAACTATAAAAGAGTCAATTGAAGACTCTGGCGTGTGAGTGTAGACGAACTTTGTGGAATTGAACTAAAATACAACAGCAATTGATAGTAATGTCTCATTTCTGCTTATTCTTAAACACAAATGAATTGTCTCATAACAGATTCCCCCCCCCCATTCAATTCACCCAATTCGTCGAAGTTAATGTAGTAAATTATGCTTTAGATATGATATAATGACATTATTATTTCATTTAATTGATAAAGAACACGAAACTGAGTTATGAATCAAGTCATGAAAGAATGGATGAATGTCACTTTTAATTCATTCCAATAAAAGCGAAACGGTTGAAATGAAATATTCATTCCAACAAGTTATTAAAAAATGTAACTATCCTTCAAAAGATTTTTTTGTTGAGTGATTTGTAACACAATATTTGCAAGCTTTAATTTATTTCTGCATCTACTATGTATCATATACGTAATAAGTACAGTATACTATAGTCCGCAGTCAACAGCAGTTCATGTATATAGTAGAGTATGTAGTATGTTATGCAAGTATCCAATAAATTTGTTGCTCATCATAACTTAAAATCAAACTAACAAAAAAAAATTATCGATTATCATAAATCATAAAATATTTGTACCCGAAATATTAATGCCTGAAATAAATAAAGATATAGAAGTGGCAATTCAACAAGCAGTTCATATTTTCAACGAGTCAAATATTCGTGATTATAACCAAATTACAAACAGAAAGATGGATGATTATTTTATGAACGAACCAAACTTAGAAAATAATCACCTATTTTTTAATCATGCGAAAAGTTATGATGATATGACAGAGAAAAGTGGAAACAGTAATAGCAATAGTGACAGTAACACTAAAGAGAAGCTTATTACCCCTAAATCATTTCATGATGGTGATTTTAAGTCAAAAGAAATGATGAAAATTATTTCATTAAATGAACCAGAACCATTAAATTCTTCGCATCCTGGTCTAAATAATATTAATTACCAATCTTCATCAGTATTTCCTGATTGGGTTTTATCATCAAATTTATGGAAGAATTTCAATAAGCCTGATTTAGATCAAGGTAGTGAAATATCATCTATTTTTAAGTTACCTCTGAGTAAACGTACACCACAGCAAACATCTGCTGCCATTTATTGGTTAATGTCAGTGTGGAAAATAGCAGAAACGATGGGAATTAAAAAATGTGCATCAATGTTAAAAGAATTTAATTATGAAAATTTTGAGCCTGGTCAAGAGATTATAGTAGAAGGTGATTGTGGGTTAACAATGTATATAATATTGTCAGGCATGGTATCAGTTCATAAATTAGGCATAGGAGTTGTAGGCCAATTAAGCACAGGAAAAGTGTTCGGTGAGATTGCTTTAACACAAGGCAAGGATTTGAGAACAGCTACTATTACTGCAACAACAGCAGTTGAAGTATTGAGCTTAACTAAAAATGATTTTGAGTACTTTGTACGAGCATTACAAGATTCTGAAAGAAGAGAAAATTTTCAAGTTTTATCAGCTTGTAAATTATTCAAAGGTATAATAATAATAATAACAATAATAATAACAATAATAATAATAATAATGATAACAATAATAATAATAATAATAATAATAATAATAATAATAACAATAATAATAATAATAATAATAATAATAATAAT